>JAPYZS010000770.1:0-30303 GCA_030522925.1 Trissolcus japonicus
GCTTGCATATATGGCGAATCACATATATGCTTGCATATATGGCGAATCACATATATGCTTGCATATATGGCGAATCACATATATGCTTGCATATATGGCAGCATATATGCAGCATATATGTTACCTCAAACATATATGTGGCAAATATGTGGCAAATATGCGGCATATATGCAGCATATATGTTTCTTTTTGCCTGGGTATGTAAAATATAGTACATCCAATGACGCACTTACATATATGAATATTGTAATAAACAAAAACTATTTAAGATTTTATATTTTTCGACTATTGATAACTAGCTGTGGAAGCTAACAATAAAGTTCTCTCTCTTTCTCTCTCTCTCTAACACGTTTTTGATAACCTCAAATTGACACTTTTTGACACACTTGTATGAGTTGTTCAGCTGCAAAAAAATAAGTGCTCTAATACTCAGGTGTCTTTGAAAATGAATAATGTATTTATTTATTTAAACAAAAGCACATTATCTGAGTACCAAAAAGAGTACTGATATCATTTTGACGCAACAACTGTCAGCCGCTGTAGAGGAACCTGGAAACTCAAAGGGACCCCTGAAAAGGCAACACTTTTAACATCGTGACTCTGCCCACTGGCTTCATCGTCGTATCTGTCTTCGTCGTCAATGTCTTTTCTTCGTTCCCGTGGCCAGAAGTTTCACCACGACATATCAGCTGACAGCTGATTTACTGTCTTTGTCTGACACATTGGCTGTTCTGAAAGACCAGGTGTTTTGACTCTACAAGAAAGATGAGCACAGCAGCAAGATTCTCGAATAATTGTTGTCAATGTAAGTGCGTCGTGAAAGAATATTCAAAATGTTTGACATGCCACCGCCCTTATCATCCCCAATGCTTGCCAGATAGGTTGGTAAGGGATGATAAAAGCGGTGAATTAATTGGATGTACCATATGTGTGAGAGAGACAAGAAGCAAGAAAACGATTAAAAGAAAAAAGATAGATAATGAAGATGATATGTAAGTTTAATTGGTCGAGAAAAATTCGCATTATCTCGGGGAACAATTTACGTATTTAAAAATATTTCTCGAAAATTTGTTAGAAGAAACAGTAGAAGAGTTAAAAAAAGAAATTATTATATTAAAAACGAAATTGTAGATTTAAAAAACGAAAAAGTGACAGATTCAGAAAAAAAGCTTTATTCTGACGCAATTATAAAATCAAATAGTGAAAAACAAAGAAATGCCTTATCTGTCAAACAAAAAAATAATGCAAATGAAGTAAATATTATAAAAGAGGTGAAAGAAAACGTTGACGTTACAAACCTAGGAATTGGTATAAAAGAAATGGCAAAGAATAAAAATGGTTCAGTAATAATTAAATGCAATAATGAAAAAAATCAAGATAGTTTGAAAAAAGGAATAACATAAAAGATTGACGAAGTCAGAGTGACAGAACCAATGAACGCTAAATATAATTTAAAAATTGTAGGCATCGACAACGACATGAAAGAAAATACTGATGAAGAACTTTTGACGACAATCAAAAAACAAAACGACATTTTATACTCGACGATGAAAATGAAAATGAAAAAAAGAATTAATTTAAATAAGTTTGGTTGGTCAATGATTTTCGACGTTGACTGTGTGACCCACCAACAACTTCCGGAGCAAGCTTTCGTCTATTTGGGCTGGCAAAGATGTTGAATCTTTGGCAGCGCGAATATTTGGAGGTACTTCAACTGTTGGGGGTACGGTCACACCCAGTCAACGTGCAAAAAAGAATGAACATGCAAGAACTGTGCAGAAAATCATGATCACAAACAATGTCAAAAAAAAAACAAAAAATGTATAAAATGTGTGACCCAGAAAATGAAATATAACTTAAAAGATTCAAGAGTTGAACATGAGGCAACTGACAGAAATTGTCCTCATTACTCGCGTACTTTAAAAAAACTTGAAAACGCTGAATAGCAACTACCGCCGCTGAACAAGAACTTATTTATTATTGAAAACTGTAAACATATTAAATGTATAAATGTGGCAAGTTTACATTTTAAATTTGACCAAATTGAAAATTAATTATTACATAACAAAGGTATCGATATCCTGGCATTGACTGAGTCGAGAATAACTTAGCACATCGACGGAAACGAATTGAAAATTGCAGATTTTGACTTGATAAGATGCGACGCGACGGGCAGTTTCACTGGTGGTGTTACTGTACGTCCGCCGATCTATAAAATATCGGGTGTTATTCTCGACTCAGTCTGAAAGGAACTTTTGGTGTGTCGGGATACATGTTTTGGAGATTTTTTATAAGGGTAATATACTGTTTTTGTACCATTCCCCAAGTAGCTCTGACGCGGTATTTCTGAGTCTTTCAGAACAAAAAGTTGATGAATTTTATAAAAATGACAATCTCGTAGTAATTGTAGTAAGACAAGTCAAAGAAGAGATTTTGAAAATTTCAATGATAATTTATTTGTAAATGAAGTATACTTGAATTATGTAAATAGTTTTTTTTAACCGCGACGATAATGAAGCAAACCGTATTTATTAATTTAATCAACATGACAACTTAAATATTAGGGCAAACCAATTAATTTATTCTATCTATGATACATTAGCGCCGGTTAAGGAAATTATTCTGAAGGAAAATAAAAAAGATGGTTCACGCAGGATCTCAAAAAACAATTGAAAATTCGCAATGATTTATATAAAATTTTTAGAAGAACAAACGATTATAATTACTGGACTATAATCAATATTTATAATTTATTCAATATAATTTCACATTTAGATAAAAACAAAGGTTCTCACGATGGGATAAATGAACGAATTCTATTCAATGTATTCGAGTCATAAAGATCAGAATTTTTAAGTGTTTTGAATCTGTCACTTTCGAGGGTGATTTTTCCGGAGGGATGGAAGTTGTCAACACTGACACCCATCAGAAAAATTGGTAACTCGAATAATGCGAGTGATTTTCGACCAATAAATCAATTTCCAATGTATGAGAAGATTCTAGAGTTAATTGTGAAACAGCAATTAGAAAAATTTTTGAATGAAAATGATATTTTAATTAAAGAACAATCAGGCTTCCGAAATGATTTCCATGTAAAACAGCATTACAGCTATTTTCAGACAATTGGACGACCGCAATAAGCGAAAAGAAATATGTCGGGATTATTTTTATTGATTTCAAACGAGCATTCGAAACTGTAGATGGAAATTTATTCATTAATAAGTTGTATTCGTATGGCATTAGACATAAAGTTCTTGACTGATTTAAAACCTTTATTTTGGACAGAAGACAATGTACATGTGTGAATGGTGTGTTTTCTGATGAAAGAGAAGTAAAGAATGATGTGCCGCAGGGCTCTGTTCTGGGTCCAATACTTTTCATATTATGCATTAATGATTTGAAACAACATCTTGGGGAGCATTGTGACATCAGAATGTTTGCTGATGACACAATGCTCTTCGTTTAAAAATATGGAAAATTTCGATAAAAGTATGGAAAGTATGGTACGGAAACTTAATACTGCAATGTTTCTGCTGAGTACCTGGATGAGCAGTAGCAACATGTTTTTTAATGCAAAAAAACTTTTTATATAATTTTAAAAAATGACCAAATGAAAATGGATAGAGATTTGACGATTCGGTACAAAGATGATGTGATTGCAAGAACCCGAGATATCAAATATCACGGTTTTTATTTCGACGATTGACTAAAATTTAAGAAACATGTTGCATATGTGGAGGGTAAAGTTGGTGGTAAGCTGGGTTTGCTGAACAGAGTCGGAAATTGTATCGGGCCCTGTACGAGAAACTTCGTTTACAAGACCATGATCGCTCCGCATATTGAATACTGCTCAACGGTGCTTCACTACAACAACCGAGAGGAGGTGGAAAGATTGCAGAAATTGCAGAACAGGGCCATGTGGCGAATATTGCACTGTGATATACGCCGGTTAGAAATATGTTGGAAACACTTAATTTTTTGACTGTTTACGAGCAAATTAAGCGAAATGTTTTGGATAATTTATTCATTCATTTATTTAATTATTAGCATTTGTTTAATCACTTATTAATTTATTTATTTGAATGTAATGATGGAGTCCCGTCATTGTCTCATGTCCTTAGTTTATTTGACCGTCTCTTAATTTATTCTAAGTGTGAATGTTTTATTTATTTATTTATTTATTATAAAATCCCGAATGATATGAATGTGACAAAATTTTGTAGTTATTTTTTTTGTAAGTATCGTAACCTGGTGCTTTCCCAGGGTCGATTCCCGGGCCCTGGGTCCACACCGGGGACTAGATTAGGCGTAAGAAAACTAAACAAATAGATAGCGGGGATGGGCGCCAGGCCTTTGAGGGTAACGGCCAACCTCTTAACGCGAGCAATGATGTCGCCCACCGAGCTCGGCTAGCTTAGATAGGGCGCGAGTAACACGGCTCGGGACATGAAAATTTTAACTGCAATTGGTGTCTCGCGGGCCACCATCATGAAAGAAAAGACAAAACCAAACAATTGATCGGGCAGGGAGGACGGGCGAAAGAAAATACAAGTATTTATCAAAAAGAAACTAAGTTTATTGTACTGTCTTCTAGTGGGACGATACCTGATAATTTACATGGGGCCTAGTGCCCCAAAACAAATAAGAAAAGAGAGTCGGAGTGAGAGAGAGAAAGTCGAGGGTCATGGTTGTGTCGTGGCCAGAAGGGCCACGACACCGCGGGCAGAGTTGTGATGCCACCTGAAGGGCGACATCACCGCGACAGAGAGAACCTGGACGGGCACCGTCGAAACGGTACACTTACTTGCGGGCTGGGGTTTGCAGCCCCGGCATGGTGCAGGTGGTGGGCCCGCTGCCCAGCAGCGTCCCACGGCGGGCCAACCCGGTCATACTTCGGGGTGGCTGATCTGGTCCGTCCTGGGAGTCACTTTTCAGGTCGGGGTCGGTGGCGCGTCGCGGTAAAACTTGCCAGGTTTGGCCTGGCTTAAGTGCGCGGCGCGGTACTTACTGTACAACACGGTGTACGGGCGGGTAGCGGTGACAAAATCGCGGGATGGCGGTCGTCACGGCGAAAAAACAACGGAATGGCGTCGCAGGACGCCACATAGCACAGCAACGGTATATACTGTGCGCGTCTTATAGACCAGCGCATCGAACGCTGATCGACGCAACTCGCACACGCGTGGAAAAGCGCGGGTAGGTGACGGGTTTGAATTTACCCGTCACAGTAAAGATTTTATATACACTTACAAACTAGCTAAGGAAGCTAACATAAAGCCATCTATCTATTTCTCTCTCTCAAGTATGTTTACGAGCCTGTGGTCCCAAAAGGGATCTGCCGTTTACTACTACGAAACCTACACAATCTATCATGTCTATCTTGTGTCTACCTACACATTCTATCAAATCATTCAGTCTAACTTTTCTCCAGTTATGTTCCGTATCATAAGATATTCTATTTGCAAACCATTTAGAATTATCAAAAATAATTTTTTCGAATCCAATCCTTTTATCAAAATCTCCAAATCCCTAAATAATATGAGTTTTAGTTATTACATGGGTCAACATCTCAAAATTCTCATTATATTCAACGAAAAGACTAATTTCTTTGCTTGCTTTACCTTGCGAGTCCTGTATCTTTTAAGCTGAAGAATGAATATGAGTATTGTCATTCAAGTGAAACAGGATTTTAAAATAATCATCATGATGAATCCAAGTTTCAGCGAAACAAATAAGATCGTGTATTAAGAGAATTTTCTGAATTTATTCTGTAACTTCAACCCATTACCTGCTGTTGATGCGTTCTCGCAACATTTCTAAAAATCGTTTTCATTTAATTATTAAGACTCAGTACTGTTACATACTGCGTATTTTAACCCCAAATTTTCCACTTTCCTTTTTAAAATCTGGATGAAATAAATAAGAGAAATGAGAAAATATGAAATTGCAAACATTGCAGTAGCACGGGTAACAGTTCCAAGGAGCTATAGTGATTAACTCAGCTCGCATTTTATTTGTATTTTAATCTTATGTACTACGAATTATTTTATCAATCAATCATAATATTGTAATAATCTAATTATGATTCTTCTCTTTGTTCTTCAAATCTTAAATAACGCTCGTATGAGTCACAATCTTCCAAGACAATTTTTATAAATATTACGCATCGCTGAGTTCATGCAACGATCACATAAATCTTCTTTTTCGACCGTGACGTTTCCTAGGAAGAGAAATTGGAATATTTCACCTCAAACTTATACTTGGAAGAACAAAGAAAAATAGGAACTTATGAAATTTATATCCAATTATTGTGAAAAATATTTTAAATTAACAAAATAAATAAATAAAATAGCCAAATCTCATTTATCCTCATCTGCAGTTGGGAAAACAAGTTCGGAAAACAATTTCATCAACTATAATAACAGGTAGGGATCACAATTAAGTTTTAATTTTACATTAAAAAATCAATTTTTATAAACAAATATAATTGTTATTGCAAAAAAAAACGAAAAAAATTTTTATCGCATAATTTTCTTATTTTGAGCGTGTAGATTATGAATCCGCAAAAAAATTCCCAGAATGTTGACTCCTTCAATGTTCGGCAGGTAATGGGTTAAATAATCTATGAAAACCTTTCACATTTCAGTAACACATACAAAAAGTTTTGTATGTGTTACATACTTTTTCTGCATTCACACAGTTTGCATTCGTAGGTTCTTAGTCGTGGTAAATTGGTTCATTGTACGGCTTGTCTCGGTTGAGTCTCGAAGCACTAATCTCATCGGTAATCGATTTAGCTCCCAAGATTGGATATTCGATTGTCGAGAAGGGACGGAGTGAGGGGGAGAAAAAGACGCAATCTGGTCGGGCATTGCGTTTTCGTTAGGGGCGGTAGAGGAAAGACCAGTGACAGTTTTCACCTTCATGTCCTCTTGCGTAAGAGCGGAAGTTTGTGCTGTCAACTGATCGACACTATCCGAGTTGCCTTAATGCCTTCAAGTTGGACAAGAAATAATCGGTTTAGAGAGAGAAATGAGGTGTTGGGTATTTTCGTTTAATGTGCGATCCCTTAGTGCCAGAAGGTGGTTTCACAGCTCATGAATTTCTTCCAGCGACTGCAAACGGAGGGTCGAATCGGTCTTATTCTCTTTCATCAGGATGCAAATAATTTTTATTTCGAGCGGTTGATGGTGTCAATTGCTGTCTCGTTAATATTGAGGCCCAGTATTTTATTCATTTTCGAGAAGATTGAAATTTAAATATTATCTTTTTGCATGGGGATTTTTCTGATTGTGATTGCATTAGCCTCAGCAATTTGTTAACTTTCGATCTTGGATGATTTGAGTTGTTGGATTTCCCGGGAGAGCTTTACATTTTGGCGGCATAGATTTTTTATTCAAGTTTTTTAAATATAATTATTGCTATTGATATTCGCTAAATTATTTTTTTTGCACCCCTTGTTTGCATAATAGATAATTAAGTCAGGCAATCACCGATGAAAGGAGTTTTGTTGTTCTCGCCATCCATCCGAAAATCTCGCCAAGCAAGATTTTTGCTGCCAGAATGAAAAGTTCTCCACTCAATTCAAGAACTTCTGACATCGAGAAAATATGTAATAAACTGATTCAGGGTCCACACTGAAATTTTTTTATCATTGTTTGCGATTCCGACAGCATTTAAATTTCGCCTGCTTAGCGCCACTACGTGACGTGGTTCATACATCGAGCGCGCGCGGCATCACCGTACGGGCGTCAACTTTGCAGACACATACATAAGCCCACGCTACCAGATAGCGTACCGAAAATCGCCATTTTTTCTTTCTCGCAAATCATCCGCAAAATGATTCGATTAAATAAGCCTTTTAACACACGTCTTTGAAACGAAGACTTTGCCTATGCACTCGAAACGAGTCACCTAAAGGCACTTTTGCGAGCCCTAGGGCTCATTGTTTCCTTGTGAACCATAGCGTTCACATCTTTTGCGAGCCATCAGCTCTCATCGCACCGCTCGTAACGAGTTGATTGATTCCCGCCACGAGCATTCGCCAAACGCGAATACAGGCTTGCTCCCCAGTCACTTGTAACGAGCCGACTGTTCCGCTCGAGAGCAAGCACGTAACGTGATCTCGCTCTCACCTGCACTCATTTCAGGCGATCACATAACTTTTGATCACCCCCTCGAAACCACCCTAGTAAGTAGGGTGCGTTTCCACCGCAGACACCCCGAGACGGGGTTGTTTATCCCCCTCACTACTCATGATGACCCCCCGTCGGCTTTTGTCCGTAACGGACTGAAAAACCCGACAAGTTCACCCTTTCTCTCTTCCTCACGGCAATTAGAGTGATAGATAAGATATCACGAACCTTACAAGTTCGTATCCTTTTCTACCCTTTTCAAAGCGAACATTGGGTCTCGTAAAAATTAGAAAAAGCACGCACGACAATCCTTCTACAATTCGTTGGAATTTAAACAACCAACAACGTTTTTGCTGGACGCGGGCGCAGCGCCTAATCTGGTAAAGCAGAAATTTGTAGGCCAAGACTACGAAGTCGACACTAAAGACCGCCTCAGACTAAATGGCATAACAGAAGGTACAGTGGACACCCTTGAAAAAATAAAAATTTATTTGCTAGGATGCGACACGGTCATACATATCGTCCCCAACGACTTTTCAATGACTCAAGATGGCATTCTAGGAACAGAATTCTTGGATGACAACAAGGCCGAAATCAATTATGCGCAAAACTGTCATATTATCAATGACAAGAACCATCGATTCAATAGAAAGGAGTACATCAACATAGAACCCAGACAAATCGCAGTCATAAGGGTAAAAAATATTACTATCAACGAGGGTTACTCGACAATCTATTCAGACCCGAAAGGTCTCATATTTAAAAATGCTGTAATGATGAACATAAATGGAAAGACCTACCTACGCATCATCAATACAACGGAGGAGGTCATCAAATTTGAAGTGCCCTTCGTGGAGCTGAAAAAAATAGAAGGTAGCAAAGCGTTAACGAAATGTTATCCAAAGAAGCTGATTAGAGAGACGGATAGTGTAACCACACCCCGGGAAATAAAAACGTCAAAGGTTAACACTATAAAGTCTATTCTAAATGGGTGTCTCGAGGGCACATTCCCGAATAGATAGGCGACGAAAACGCTTTCTAAGAAGACTATTACACGGAAAGCTAAAGATAGATGACAGTAGAATCAATCCTACAGATGGATTGATCTATAATCAAGAAACCTGGCAATTATCCGGTTCACAAGTAGACGTGGCAGAGAGGAACCATGCTATACATGCGGTTAAATTATCCGGTTCACAAGTAGACGTGGCAGAGAGGAACCACGCTATACAAATTATTATACAAAAGATTCAAATGAAGACGTGTCAAGAGATAAAGATAAGGAGAAAAGAAAGAAAGAAAGATAAAGAGAAAGCAAAGAAACTAGACTAAACTAAACCTTATGCGATTTGACCACCTCAATAAATAAGAAAAAGAAGAAATAAAGAATCTAATTAAAGAAACAAGTGATGTGTTCCACGTACTAGGAGAAAAACTTATTGCTACACACCTGCTTACACACAAAATTAACACAACTGACAGGAATTCTATTCACGTGAAGCAGTATCGATTCCCACAAAACTTGAAAGACGAACTCTAAAAACAAGTGAAGGAACTTTTAGATTACGGAATTATCGAGCATTCTGTGTCATCTTACAACACCCTAACCTGGATCGTACCCAAGAAGGCTGATTCACAAGGAAACGAACACTACGAGATGGTATTAGACTTTGGAGCACTTAGTAAGATAACAGTATCCGACCGGTACCCGCTACCGAGAATCCACAAAATAATGAAAGAGCTTCGAGGAGCTCAGTATTTCTCAGTATTCCATTAAGCGTAAGGATTCCACCAGATAAGAATGGACCCATTAGATGCAGACAAAACTGCTTTATCCACGCCACACGGACATTACCAATTTGCCAGAATGCCGTTCGGATTTAAAAATGCTCTAGCCACTTCTCAACGACTAATGGACATAGTGTTGACCGGCTTAAATCTTCATGAAATAATGGTGTACTTCAATGACGTAGTTCTGCACGCTTGATCACTTCAAGAACACAGGAAAAAGTACCTGAAGTTTGCCAACCACCTTTGAGACTCTAACCTTAAGCTTCAATCAGATAAGTGTGAGTTTTCGAGAAAAGAAGTCACCTATTTTGGACACATCATAAGCTGAGACGAAGTGAAACCTGATCCCAAGAAAGTAGAGGCCGTTGAAAAGTTCCCACAACCGGAAAAGGTGGTGAACGTACGACAATTCTTAGGGCTAGCAGGATATTAAAAGCGGTTTATACATAAATTATATATATAATATATATATCTTAATATATATAATAAATCTTAGATAACACGCCCGCTTACAAAGTTAAACCACAAGAACGAAGATTTTGCATGGGAACCCGAACAGGAAAATTTTCAAAAGAAAATTATGTGAAGAACCAGGTCTAAAATATTTAGACTTTAAGAATTCATTCTTAGTCACCACCGACGCTTCAGAAATAATGATAGGAGGAATCCTGAATCAAAGATTTGTCCTATAGGGCAAGATCGACTCATCGCCTATTTATCGCCTACACTTTTGTCCTTACATTTACGGCAGATGAAGCACGATGATAACAAATCACAAACCGCTTTGCTGGATGAGAACTGCTAAGGACCCCACATCTAGATTAGCCAGATAGAGGTTAAAACTAGAAGAATTCGATTTCGATGTTGTTCACAAGGTAGGGAAAACAAACGTCAACGCCGACGCTCTGTCAGAAAGAGGATTACAGTACCAGCACCAGCTTATTGAAAAGAGAAAACGGCAGAAAAGGGGTCGAAACTCATCCCTGATTGAAACCATTCAGGATTACGCTAGGCCTGAAGAGCCAATAGAGCTGCACTCTCTGGCTAAAGAAGAAATAGGTGAAACAGATGATACTCCTGACCTCCTGAAATCCACTGACGAACCTCGAGAGCAGTCGGTCCCTCAAAATCCACCAACCGAGCAAGACCCAATTAAAGATCTCGATACTAACTCCGAGACGAAAATCAAGAAATATCTGGAACGAGCTCCAGAAAAATGCAACA
This sequence comes from Trissolcus japonicus, assembly GCA_030522925.1. Classification (NCBI taxonomy): domain Eukaryota; kingdom Metazoa; phylum Arthropoda; class Insecta; order Hymenoptera; family Scelionidae; genus Trissolcus; species Trissolcus japonicus. The sequence continues at coordinate 11,151 of JAPYZS010000770.1, forward strand.
TAATAGGAACAAGAGATTCGATCAAACTCAGAGAAGGAGACCTCGCGTATTACATCCGAGGGTAAACCCTTAGACCCTCAAATAAGGATTCTGGCAGAAAAGCAGGAAGTACTGATCACCTTGGAACCGGATCAGTTGTGCTACAGACGAAGAAGAAACATAGACACTTCGAAATGGTAGCTACAAAAATCCTGGAGTCGATAATTACTATTCCGAAAAGGGGTGGCACGTAATTTCTTCCTGACTAGAGACACTTTTTGAGCTAACCATCGTAAGAGAGATTAACGGGATAGCTTGGAAAAGGATGCTAGGCAGAATCAAACACCTTTTCGCTAATTCGACAACCAAGGTCTACGTCTGTCTGGGATTAGTGCAAGTCCCCCTCCGATTTCAACGATACGACCTCATCGAAGAAATTCACGAGTCCGCAATATGTGGCCACAAAGAATTGGCAAAGACATACAAGATGCTAAGATAAAATCATTACTGGAAAAACCAGAAACTCGACGTACAAAACTACGTTCAGCAATGTCTACGATGCCAGTTTAGAAAGTTCGTTAAAATAAAGTCAAGACAACCTATGAAAATCAGAGATACTTCTGGGACCGCCTTCGAAAAAATTGCTATGAACTTTGTGGGACTTGCGAGCCCCCGAGGGAACAAATATATCCTCAATAGGGTGTATCATCAAATTTTAATAATTAATGGCTCTATGGAAAATCAAAAGTTTAAATGAAAACATTAACTTTGGTGAAATCAGAATATTTTTTTATGGACCCTAATTTAGGCGCGGGAATTTTGAAAATGTAGATTTTCGGCAGTTTATAGGCATTTCAACAATTTTTGCTTCAAACGCGGTTATTTTCATACAAATTTTTATACAAATAAATATTGTACAAATATTTTATACAAATAAATAATTTCCATATTCAAATCTTCTATATTCTCATTGTCATATATGATGAGAACAATCGAATGAATATTCAACAACAATATTAATTTACGATAATAAATTATGTTTTTTTTCTCGAAATAAAGAAGTTTCAATACAACCCAAATTTTTGTCATTGCGAAACGTTTTGTTCGCTCTTTTCAAATAGCACAAAGTTCTCGCCATGGCGGGATTATTCTACCAACTAGTGAAGCTCTAGTTTCTTCTAGTTCTTCTATGTAGCTAACTTCAGAGCAATATAACAATCAGCTATTGTTGACTGTGTGATACAGTGTGAAAGCTCTTCTTATTAATTGTTATTGATTTAAAATCGGACATAATCAACGACATTTTGTCTCAGCTGATACAGTGTGTGTTGTTATCATGTGATTAATGCGGCTCATCACCCAAACGCAAAATCTGAACAGATAATTTAAAGTTCGAAATTCTCTTTTGAATCGTGAGTTTTGATTTTCGTAAGATTGAATGAAATAAGAAATTTGCTTATTTGTCATGTATTTCATATATATTTTACAGGCTGAGAATGGATACGAGAAAATCGGATTTTGTGCAGTACAAAGATTTGTTTACAGCTGCTCCTTTCAGCAATCATTTTTTGTTTTCTCAGAAAGATGTCTTTAGGTATTACGTGTACAAGAAAGAAGTGCTTCCTAAAACTGAGAATTCGTCAGACCTGTCAGTCGCTGTCAAGTCGATTGCTTTGGAATTAAGAAACATTTGGGGAAAACATTTCACACAGACAATTCAATTAAAGTCCATTTATAACAAAGTGCAAAACTACATCAAGGAGTTCCTGTTGCTTTTTAAGACTCCGCTAAATCGTCGTAAAGACAGCAACCAACGGATCAAAATTCTGACTTATCGAAAATTAAAAGAAATTTTTTGACGTTGCTGTGTGCAAATGCTTGCATGATGCAGCATGCAAGTGTGAAATTCTACTAATGTCAATGTTAGCTAGAGATTTTTTGAGGACCAGAGGACAATCCGTCAAATAATTTTACAGAATTTTTCTCCCAAGACGAAAAAACATTCTGAATCGTCGGTGAATTCGAATGACCTGCTTTCTAGTAACGTAAGTTATTTTTTATTACATTATAAAAACCAAATATTCCCACATAACCTTAAAAACCCATCTCAAACACGCATATTTTGCATCTCAACCAGTGACCTCTGATTCATCCTATAACTTTGTTAGTATTTAAATCGTTATGCATGCATGTTTATCGTCACTTATTAAAAATTGTTGTTTGATTGAATTTCAATGCTTGTGTCATGGCTATTTTCATGTGAATTTCAGTTAATTCTAATGAATACATTTTCAGTCTCAACTGTGTAATCCGGGAGATTCTGATGTTAAAATGAAGATCGAACTTACAAATTTCATACCCGCAATGATCGGAACTCAAACGCCGAGGCAAGAGAGGCAGCAATTCTCGCAAATGCAATTCTGCAAGATGTAGGGATGATCATCGATCATGACCGATCAATGGTGATCGATTAATCGAAAATTCAACGCGCTCAGGAAGCTCTACTTAAAACCAAGATCGAGGAAGCCTGTTATTCAACTCATCTACAAGAAACAAGCGATACAGAGGTAATAAAATATTATAATCAATGACGTTAAAATTTAATTAAATAAAATAAGAAATTACTACGAAATTCACAAGTTGATTTGTTTTTCAGGGTAAATCACTTACAGGTCTTTATTTTGACGGAAAGATAGATCGGACCATTGCTCTCGAGAAAAATGACAATAAATTTTGTCGAATCGAAAAATCAGAAGAGCATATAACGGTTCTTTTGGAACCTGGCGGTAGGTATTTTACTCATTTGAGTCTAGCATCTGAGATTAGGGATAAGGAAAGCTACTGATCTATCGGAAGCGATTCTTCATCATCTGAATACATCAGAAAACAAAATAAACTTAGGTAAAATATTAATTCGTCTGCATAGTAGTTTCGGATATCAATTTAAAAATTTATTGAATGGTCTTATTTTTTCAGTCGCGATTGGTTGTGATGGCGCACCGACCAATACAGGGTGTAAGAATGAAGTGATTCGTCAATTGGAGGTTAAGCTGGACAAACCTCTTCATTGGTTTGTTTGTAAGCTGCACGGTAACGAACTGCCCACTGCGCCATCTATTTGAGTTTTTCGACGGACATCAGGGATTTTCTGGGCCAATAAAAAAAATATAATCGATTGCGAAAAATTACCCGTGGTCGAATTTGGTCGCATCTCCTTTGAAGTGGACTTACCAGATATTGACCCAAAGATCTTAAGCAAGGATCAACAGTACCTATTCCTCATTAGTAAAGCAGTAATGACAGGGAATTGTCCGAGTAATTTAGCAGGAAGAAATCCTGGGCGAATTTGTCATTCGAGATGGCTGACAACAGCAAATCGTCTTCTAAGGCTGTATATTAGCACGGAGAATCCATCCTCACAATTGATAACACTAGCTGAATTTGTCGTCAAAGTGTACGTGCCTACTTGGTTCTCTATTAGAAAACAACCTGAATGTTACAACGGACCTATTCATTTGATGAAAACCATCTCATTTTCAAGATGTTTTCAACAGGATATAAGAGATTTGTTATACAATATTTCATTTGTGTCCATACAAAATATTATGTCGCAGTTCGCTTGCCGGACCTAACGGCAATGTCACCAGCAGAGGCTTTTGTAAACAGATTAATTTGTATCTACTCTAGCCATCGTGTTGTGCTTATTGACCAAGAAAAAAATTTCATCAGTAATCTGATACGACTATTGGTAAAGAGATTTAAGTTCCAACAAATCAAAACTGCAGCTTTCCTCAAACAAACGGGTAACTAGAACGCTCACATCACACCCTTGCTAAATACTTGAAACAATATGTAAATAAAGATGAGTCCTAAAGAATTCATCAAACTCGCTACTTTCTCGTACAACTGCTCTGTGCACGAATCTACTCAGAAGACTCCATTCCAGATGGTGTTTGGGAAGGAAACTTTTTTACCAACAAGTCAATCACTGTCAGGTTGCGACGGGGTCAGACGTACGATGACTATTCGATACAACTAATCAGTCAACATAATTTCCTGAGATAAGCGGTACGAGAGAAACTAATCAAATCAAAAGAAAGAAACAAAAGATACTATAATAAGAAAATCCACTCTTAAACCTTTCGGCCAGGAGACTATGTGTTCCTTATTAAACGAAGCCGGTAGTGGTAAATTGGCCAACCAGTACAAGGGACCGCACCGAGTGATTGCTGTCCTCAACCCAAAGATAGTAAAAAATCAAAATTAAGAACAAGACCAATTCAGTCTCCACTGACCACACGGTCGCATCACACAACATTCCTACATACGAAAGGATAAAGAACAGATCCTAAAATAAACTGTTCTGCGTTTCAGCCACAGTCACCGGAAAAAAATGCCGAATCAGGAGCAGTCCGGATTAATCCAGCGATTCGGTCAACAAATCAGGAAAGCCGCATATCAGGTGATTGTAACAATCCACCTATAAAATATCAATAATTAAATCAATAATTAGAAACAAAACAAATGGTATTACTGAGAATATAAAAAAACCGTTGATCTTGCCTACGTCATGCTCACTCATGGCATTCATTCATTCGAACAGTTCATTCATTTTTTCAAAACAAGCACACCGGTGCACCGACTTCACTCACTACTGTCAAAAACAAACAAACATCAAACAACCTCAAAATGTTGCAGTGGACTGTACTCGAGAGAGAGGGCGTCACCATACTTGTAAAATTATTTTGTTATCAGATTGTACTTTACAAACTCAAATTCTCGCCACCAGATGGCGTTTTCTTATCAACTTTCATCCGCAGAGGGCAAGCAACGAATTATTTCCCACAAATAATCAGAAAAATCATTATTATAAATTTAGCAACCTAAACGGTGGTGGACGGGCTTGTACCAAGGTTGTCTAGTGACCTTCCTAAAAAAGGATAATCACCAACAACAAAGCAATAACCTGAAAAGGCTATTTAGCTCCTCTTGAAGAATTTATTCCTGGTTCCTGATTTTGTTTTTTTTTGTTGCTGTAAAAGTTTTTGCTCACGTGATCTGCCGAAGAAGGTGGACGATTGGAAGAAGCCAACAACTGTGAGTAAAACATTTTGAATTCAGCTGCCATATTTGATCGTTCTTGCCGGGTCCAATCAAGCCTTCCTACCACCACGGATTCGCCATATTGCCAAACAGTGAGTTGTCGTCTAACTTTGTTGTTGTCAACGTCGTTCGCACATTTCAGTTGTTTTTTGTCGAATTTTAATTAGTTTTGACGCCTAAATTGGCACTGAAGTTGTTTGCCATCGCCGCTGCGGAGGACTGAAGACCAACAAGGGACACGAAGCCTCCAGAACCTCCAGTCCTTTCCCATCCTCTAAAAATTAAAACCCCAAATCCCACGTTGCTGGTATCAAAAGAACCCCCTCGACAACCCGCGAGAGACCAGGAACCACAGAAATCTCAGAAGATTATTATGGTTTTCCCAAAAACAATTTCCCCGTCAACCAAGAACTTATCTTTTCCGGAGACCCCGTTTAGGTCAGAAGCAGCAGTAAGGGAAACCCTGGCGCCTGGTACTCGGGTATAAAATTGACTTCATTCGTCCAGGGCACCTTGAAGAACCCCAAGAAAAAACCTCCACCACCACTACCCAAGCAAAGTGTCTCCTACCAGAGAAGCCATTCAGTTGATGAACAACTGGAAAATCTGATCTCTACAAGACCCACCGCAACAGCCAAGAAGGACGAAGAATTCAAAATCGACCGGAACCAACTAGTAACCTTTGCTGAAACCCCTGTTCTGAACGCAAGGACCAGGGCCAATCTCCCACCGGAACTGTTCACTGATCAGGATTATGTAAATTATCCTAACGTTAGCAATAGAACATAAGTTGAGATAATTATATGTTAGGAGAAACGAAAAAAATGAAGAAATTAAAAACACATAGTTGATTTCCAAGCTTGCGTTTTGAAAAGACACCATTTTGAAATTTCTCCGGCTTTGTTTGTTTGACCACTTGTCGAATCACAACGCTGGAAACTTGTTTTGGAGAGCTTCAACCACCGACAAGACGGCACCAGCCTTAGCGACATCAACCGTTCCATGTCCTCACCTGAGGCACCCCGCTCGACTGAAGCTGACGAATTGCGAGAAAGGCTTTTAGCAGTGCGCCAAACCCAGAATCATCGAGCCGTAGCTGTGGTAAATTTCTTTTAGGCGTCATAGTCCCTCATCTCAATCCTTCTAGAGGAACAGCATGTAGGATAAGTCGATAATGTACCTTCGATTCTAGTATTTGAGTTATTTTTCCAACATTCATCGGACTTACCCCCTATGCAAATATAACTACATTATAATTTCTCAACCCAAACTACCTCATTACTGTATTTACTAATTAAACAGTATCTTCTTTGAGAAATAAAACTTCAGATAAAGATTAGATGAAGAACAAATCACGTACTGATCGCGATACGAATAAACTTACACAGAAAAACTCGAAAAAAAAACAAACTCGAGTAACTAAGGCTCACCCAACCCACCTAAACATGGCTAAATCCACCAGGTTAAAATAAATAAATACTAAAACTTGTCACGTGGTGGTGGTCGGTCACCACGGATAATATCGCGCGGGGCAATTGTTTGCGGGCTTAGCGGGTTCGGGTTGGCCGGACCGGGTTCGGGCTAGGCCGGCGAGCGCGGATGACACGGACGGACAGACGGCACGAGAAGAATTGAGCAAAAACTCACCCTGGTTACGCCAAAGATAAGAAGTAACGGCAGCGACGGTATGCCTCGACGGTGGTCAGCGCGGACGGGGTCGCCTCGTTGTCGCCGACACAGTCGTCCTCGTCGGTGGCACTTCCAGGTCGGTCGCGGTGCACAGCGGCGGCACACGCGAGGGTGAGGGGCGGAAACAGGGGCAACGCAGGGCACTAAGTGGGCGAGTTTTTGAGCGGTACGGGGCGCAAGGGTGAGAGGGCGAAGTGGTTGAGCCGTTGGCATTAACGGCACTGTCAGTTGATAGTTTTCAAAGGCGCGCGAAGGTCACATGTGCCTTTGATTGGCCCGCGCGACATCGATCGCTGGATCGATATGATAATCGATCCAGCGTTCCGCGGATCCGTTATAAACTATAGGAAAAACTCATATTAACCTCAGGAAAAACTAATGTTGACTAGCAGGGATTTGCCACTGACAAGAACACTAAGTCGTCCCAAGTCGACCAAATGTTTCCCACGATTAATTAAGTAAGTGACAGGAAATTCGTAGAATCGATAGTCTGTGCTTTTATCAAAATATGTCTTATATTAACATTTAAAAACGAAAATCATTGAGCGAAAAAAAACTTTTAAATTTTCAATAAACGAACTACCAAATCTATAGATCGATGACCGAATGCAATGTCGAATGTTACATTGCGCTCTCGGTCATGAAAAATCGGACCGCTAAGAGAGAGATGACAAATGGGTCTTATGCCTATTCGTCTAAAATATTATCCACGGAAATCCATGCTTTAGAGTCGTAAAAATGAAAAGATCTGTTTCTTGATCTTAATACTCAAACGCTTAAACCAAGTTCTATGAGAACCCAATTATTTATTGGCAAATACGGTCTCGATAGCTCACTTATAGTTTCACGACCTAGTTTGTCAATTACGTCACACGACACCCATACTAGTTAGGCCCAATCATATAAACTTAAATCCAGACCCTATTCCGCAGTTCAGTTCCTCATTTTTCGAACCTTCGTTAATACGCTGCACCGCGAGGCGCGATCCGTCAATGTTGTAAGCCGCAACATCCGACTTGCAAGTGTGTGATAGCGTGTGTGTACCTAAGGCCGCTGTCACCGTTCCCTTCACCACGTAGCGACCAAGCGCAATGGTTTCTTTGGTAAAAATGTAAGTTTCTTTCTTTATTATATTCAATTTTGATAAACTAAATTGCCACACCAGATTTGGTATGAGTCTTTTTTATATTCTATGTCCCTACTCACTCTAGTTGGAACGTTACATTACAACCTCCAGCTTGAAAAAGGTGAGAGTGACATACAGGCATTCAACGTCCTGTCGAAGATTGTCGTCAAAGTCAACTCGGCAACCTCTTATTATTGCTATGACGCATCGCAGAATGGAAATCCCAGGCCGTTGAAGGTAATCTTCAACACCGAAGATAATGACCGTGCAGGAGAAGATCACCTCACCATCAAATTCGTTAATGGTATCCCAATGACAGTCGTAAACACAAAAAACGCATAGAGCTCCTTCTCGTAGCTGTCCACTTTCTCAATATTCTACCAGAATACGCACGTTTATCGCACCAAACTGGACAGGTTTCCTGACAAAGACCTGGTTAACTGACAAAATTGCGGATAGAGAACTTGGACTCGATGGTTTCACGGTCTTCAGGTGTGACAGGCCCGCTGGTAAAGGAGGAGAAGTACTAATTGCGATGCGTGGCGACATCTACTACCACAAACTCCTCTCTCATCAAAGTGTCCTAGAGGAGCTGCTCGTGGAATGTAAACTCTATAGTGAGCCGACCATTTTGGGCTTTTACTATATTCCGACTGCTTCGACAGCCACATATAAATGTATTCGAACTACCCTAAAGCCAATTCCACAGCTTTCACACTCTGAAATCATCCTGAAAGGTAATTTTAACCTCCTCAAAATTGCCTAGAAAAATCACATCGAGGCCACACTGTGCATGAGATGAATCGCTTCCTGTACGACCATTAACTATTTTGGTCTCCGCCAGTACAATACAATTCGAAATACCCAAGAAAACCTGTTTGACCAGAACCTTCGCCTCCTTCAACCTCGAAATGGTGACGCAAAATACAGAAGATCATCTTCCGGTTGAAAGATTCCACGCAACTTTGCCTGCTGTTATCGCTGCCCTAGTGTACCAGAACAAACATGCAACACAGAGAATGCGAAAGTTTCAAGTCTGCCAACTTTTACAAAATTACCATGGCGCTGAACAAAATCGAGTAGAACCAAATGCACCGTCTGGTTCTGGATTCAGTCGTGAACTTTTTTTCAGGAAGTGGATGCCATCATCTCGAAATGCGCCCCTCATAAGTCTGTAAAAGTCGACGCCTTTCCGATATAGTTTGACAACTGCCTGAACAAATTGGTGCGCCAGAAAAAGTCCTCTTATTCTTTGTTTAAGAAGTCAGTGTCTTCTCTACACCATGTAGAATTTTTTCAAGCTCGCCGTCTGGCATCTAACTACGCCGACTACTCGTACAAGAAATATATAGAGATAATAGAATGCGGAGTGTATTCCAACCCGCAAAGATTCTTCGGGTTCGTGAACAACCTGCGGAAATCTGATGCTTTACCAGCCACAATGTTTCTCGACGATGTCTCAACCTTGACACCTGAACGATCGATTAAATTGAGGATCATTTCAAGAAAATTACTTAATAAAGCAATAAAAACCAAGAAAGAAGTGGACTGGAACTCCTACAAAAAGTTAACTATAACCTATCAAAGAGAAGTCAGGGCTTTAAAGGACAGAGGTTGAGAAGATGAGAAGGCTACTGTGAGAACATTAAATCACTTGCAGACGCGGCCAAGCTAACCAAAATCGTGAACGATACAGGAGCATAACTCCAACACCTGAAAAAAGCGGATGGATCATACACGACAACGGATATGAGTACCATCTAAATTCTTCTGAATACACACTTTTCAGGACACCAGCAGGTCGAGAGTACCTCGGCAGGCACGGATAGAACTGGAAGGGGAGAAAACTGGAAGTTATAGGCTCGTGTGATGGGCTTTCATAGGCGAGACTGTGCAATCAATCTCTTTGGGCCCTACAAAACAGCAGGGCCAGACGGTATCTTCTCAGCGCACTTACAAAAGGGACTGAAATTGAAAAGATTGCCGGTGCCAAAGATGATAAGAGCTAGTTTTGCGCAAGGAAACACTCCAAGAGCGTGAAATAGCACAAGGCTGGCCTTTTAACTCAAGCCTCGGAAGACTGACTACAAGAATAAAAAATCCTTCAGACCTATAAACCTGAACTCATTCTGTTTGAAGATATTGGAAAGGCTCATTGATATATATATATATATATACAGGATGTCCCATTTTACCACCTGTAATAATTTTTAAAATGTGTGTTGAAGACAAAATTGTAAAAAATAAGAGTCTAAATTTTCTAAACAACTCATAGTCTTTTTAAACAGACCTCATCAAACTAAGAATCTCTTATTCTTGACATTTTTTGCCAACGCTTATATTGCAAGTTATTCGAGGTGCTGGATTAAAATGGAACACCCTGTATTTAAAGGACTACCATCTAATTGACAGGCCTCTGGACACAAACCAATTTGCATATAGAGCGAGCTCCGGCACAACGGCTGCCCAACATGCACTTATTGAGAGAACAGATACAGAACTGGAACAAGGGTGCTATGCCCTCACAACATTTCTGGATATTGGAGGGGCCTTTAACTACACATCGAGAGAGGCGATTGTAGAAGCGCTAACAACTGATGGTATTTAACCGGCCATAGTTGAATGGATCAACTATATGTTGAGTGATAGGAAACTTATGGTACAGGTGAGAGACACGAAAACGGAATTACTGATAGAGAGAGGCTGCCCTCAAGGCGGCGTACTCTCACCATTACTCTGAAAGTTGGTACTGAATTCGTTGCTCAAATCGATGAGAGGAGGCACGCCTGGCAGGCCTTTGCAACGCTGTGAGAATGATGGTCAACTCCATGATGGTCTGATGGTCTCTAGGTAAGCAATATAGCTGGAGGAATTTGAAATAGAATTGAACATCGATCTGGTAGAAATATGGCTCATTTCAACGATCTAAGTCGACAGCCCTTGCCCGAATGTCTGATCATCCACGAGGTCCAAGACGGCCCTCCCTTAGATGCGTCAGGCCAAGGAGAAGGACGACCACCTTCGTCGGGTAAGAGAAGAGGTGATTGATAAAAGTCAGTCAAGTACGGTATTGGCTTCATTGCAATCTTAGATCATCCGGCAGGTGGACGACTTCGGCTACTTCTTGGCTATGAAGACCAAAGCAACTGTGCGTCGGGAGTATTGGATTTCTGACCTGAGAGCCAAAACCGAAAAGGTGGTCCGAAGCTGTCAGGCGTGCATCCTAGCAAAAAAGAAGCAGTGCAAACAGAACGGCTGGCTGAGCCCGATTGACAAGTGTTGACAATCACTCGAAATCCATCATATGGATCACTTAAGTCCCCTAGTCTAGGTGATTGCCCGTACTTCGCACGAGCAATCACCATCTCTGCGTTATTTCATGTATCCTTACTGTTTAAAGAGATAAAATAGCAAATTTAAAGTAATCAAGATGTTGTAACGTGGCATTTCTCTTATGCGTTCGAAAGCTCTTGAGGAGAACCCATGGATTTCCTCAGACTCCCCGAAAAGAGTTTTTTCAGAAGCAACATGCGACGGACATGGTGTGCGTTTCTTTTGGTTGTTAGCGACCTTGAGGTCAACGAACTTTGACAATAAAGATAAAAGAATAAGGCACTGTGAAGCATGATCGACGGACCAGGGACAAAACACTTCGCGGCAGACACTAACAAAAGGCGTTATTTTTTTCAGCTCGGAGGCTGATTCTTTTTCAGACTCGCTTTGCAAATCCCTGAGGCATACTTGGCGGCCCAGGATGGCACGGAAACGTCCTCGAGATGGCCGGATAAACGGTGGAGCAGGGACTTCGCTCGCTGTTATCGACCAGGGTCGATAAGGGGGCACACGACATGGTGGTCATCCTCCTTTAGGGGCCTGGGGAGGCGGTCTATAAAGGTCACTGCAAGGCCGTCCTCCTTCTCTTCTCAGGACCTCCCGAGCGCCAGTTTAGTGGCGCATTCTTTTTTTTGTTCTTTTATGTTAATTTTAGTGTATTTTGAAGAGTCTAATTTTGTTTTATATAATTTTTGAGAGCCGGTAGTGGTGTCGACGGGTGACTGTCTACGGCCGATTGATCGTCCAAAGGTTTGCCTTTTTATTACATCGAGTCAGATCAATGGTCTAAGATTCTTCTGTATTGTATTTGAAATCGTCACTAACGGTTTCATAAAGTACTCTTTTTGTTGTTAAATTAAAGTTTTGTCACTAATCGGAATTAATGAGGATTGACTAGAATTAGAATAACGCACATGTATGCCTTGTCGGAATTGTTGTTTCTTTTTCTCTTTTCTCATAGTTTTTTTATAATTAAATTAAGATCTATGGACTTTACTTTCTGAATTTTTTTTTGAATCCTTCACCATAGCCTACGACTAACGCGACAGAAGTTTCGCGCTCATCACGCGAATACCTAGCTGGAGACGGTTGCAACCTGGCGTCCAAAATGAATTTTTTTATGCAATTTTATTTCATTCTAACATAAAGTAACAACCGCGTTACAATGTACTCTCATATTGCTCTAAGCACGAGGACAAACTTAGACGATAGTGGTATATAACCTTATACCTTCACAGGAAAAAGTAATTTTTTTTCTGCTAGAATTCATGTATATGTTCATTCAAATGTACTTCTATACACAACATTCTTAGTTGTGTACACCCTTAGAAGCTTATACAATAAAGTTTACAAGGAGCGAGAACATGTCCATGAAAAAACCCGGTATTTTCCGGTATTGACGCCAGTGACGCGCTAATTTTCACTCTGAGATTAATCGATTGTTATAACAAATAATAACTTTACGAGCAATTGTCTTCATTATGATTCTCATGACGAATGAGTAAGATTAACAGTATATGGAATGATGTCTTTTCTTTCTTGATAAGCTTTAATCACGATGGTTCCTCTAATAACTGTCGCTGCGATGCGTGATACAGAGTCTGATTCCACTGCAGGGTGTCGATGTATTCTAATTATGCAAAAGGATGAAAAGAACGCCTATTCTCAATTCTACTATATGGGATTGAACGCCAGACATCTCCAGAAAATTAGAAATTCGATCGGAGATTGTACTGCGTCGTCGTTGTCTATAAAGTAATTAGAAAATGTGTAAGCCGTCCCATGTCCTAGTAGTATTTGTAATATCGTTTCATTCGTATAATTCACGATGTCGTTTGAAGGAGCCAAGATAGCTCTTTGAATCAATCAAGTCTCAAAGTTTATGTAAATATTAGGAAATATTGCGGTAATACCATAATTAGTAGAATGGACGATATCATATAATTCTGGAGAAAGTGTGATACAAGCATTTTCGTCTGTTTGCAGCAAACCATTATCGATATAAAATAATTTGGCCAAAAAACTGCAGTTTTTCGCTGTGGAATAACACCCTTATATTTGTATTAAAATTGTTAATAATTCACAGTTCACAGTTCCACACAGTTCACAGTTCCAAATGTTTGATGATCGTGTTAAGTTGGTCTGCTAGTGTCCTATAGACAATGACAGGCATTGTTTTTCTGAAATAGTCATCTTAAACGACGGAGAAACCACATATCAGTTGATTGTTATCACAAATAACATTTAAACTTATGTCAAGAGCCTCGACAGCACGTTTCTGGAAAGTCAGACATACATCCTACACTATTTGCTTACATAGACACAGCATGCAGGCTATGTCGCTGAGAGGAGTATTTTGATGGTGCAAGTGTAGGGGTAACTTTAAATCATTGCGAGCGGGACATTACCCTGTAAGTAACGATGAAGATGAAATGTTTATTATTGTACAACACTTGAAAAGGCAAAAACTAAAACTATGTCATAGGGACTCTTTCCAGAAGATAGCAAGAGATGTAATACAAACATATTCGATAAGAACGTTCTTGACATGATTTTAATGTGTAAGAGGATTGTAAACGTCCTTAGAGGTCAACATGATGGAGAATGAAAGTCTCAATTGTATAGAAAATCCGGAGCGCAGTGAAAGATGTTGGACCTCTTCCAACCGTCAGTAGAAGTCGTGATCAAATACACTCGAATTGATTCAGATGAACTGCATACATACGTCAAATTGCAGGTACTTGTCTCATTGTTGGCTGAACAGGGCCAACACAGACTCCTTGTTTTCAACGTTTCTATGATCTTTTAATTGCATTCTACGTCAAATAGTTAGGAACTTCAGATTGTAGTGATGTCTCAGCAACATTGATTTAGCACTTAGCAAATCATCGCTGACCATTTTCTAGATGGATAGATGAATGTACAACAAGTGAAAAACGTCCGTGGTGTGAAAAATCCAAAAGTCGCCGAATTGCTCCGTTACCGATGATATTTCGCCAAGTTTGATACATTTGTACTTCATCTAGTGGATTGGATTGCCTGCGTGAATGTCGGACTTTGAAAATGGGATCAAAACCCTTGTTAATTTCAGTGTAGATATATTTCACTGTCTAACGGGGTTGCAACATTTATCGATGAAGTGGGCCTTCAATGCATTTGACAAAAACAGACAAAATAATACGACCCTCCGATTGTTCACAGTTACTTGATCGTGACCACGTTAATTGATATTACACTACTATCTGATGGACCGGGGCGTCTGTACATTGGATATCTCTGTTAATTGAGCCAGTTCCTTGAACTGATTCGGGTGAATAGTTCTTTGTACACATGCCGTTCTTCATGCAAGGTAATGCTACGCTCAGAGCCCCACATGGTCCATGAATCATGTTTTTCGCGACTATAGCATGAAGAACAAGATCATTTTCAGGATTCGGAAATCCAAATATATTTTCGCTGATATAACTTAATTGATGTCTGCTGGCTGAAGTTTGCCTTCGAGCCACAGTAATATTTACATTTTTGCCATTCTGCAGAAAATGTAATAATTTCATCTCATATCAGTTTTTTCTTTTCAATCAATGTTCAATCCACGACAGACAGTGGCGGGCACACACGTCTCAGCAAATGAAGGAATTAATAAATACACAAATTTTCTGCTTATTACCGCGGAAGAAAAGTGTTCAGAAAAATCCCCGTATTAGTTTATTTTCAGACTGTAACGAATCCGCGTAGCGCTAGATCGATTATCGTATCGATCCAGCGATTGATGTCACGCGGGCCAATCAAAGGCGCACGTGACCTTCGCGCGCCTTCGAAAACTGGCAGTAGACAGATCCGTTACTGCCAACTAACAAATCGATTTCTTTTCCTCTGCGCCCGTTTCGCCCTTAATAGTCGCCCTTTTTGCCCGCAAGTTTGCCCTTATTTCCGCCCCTCACCCTCGCGAGTGCCGCCGCCGCGCACCACACCGAAACCTGTGCCTGAGGAAGCAAGAGCCGACGATGACGAGCCTCTGCCGACCAGAAAGTGAAGGCATCCTTGCCTATCGCCATCCAGATCGCCGCCACCGACGAGGTCTTTTTGTTTCTTCGTTTGCTCAGCCAGGGTGAATCATACGCAATTTTTCACGTGCCGTTTGTCCGTTGCTAGTCCATCCGTCTCAATCGCGTTCTTGCAGGCCTATAGGTAATGGTTTCTCGTGATGGCCAACCACCACCACTCTAAACTCAATGCGAAAACAGAAAGTTTTCTTAAATTCAATCACTGAACTCCAACAAATTAATCTCACCACTTAACAATTGGACGATCTAAAGTGAAGACCTTTCTCCAAAGTTAAAATTCTTTTAATTTTGACGTTTAACAATTATTTGTTTACGATATTTATTATTATTTCGTTGTTGTATATAAAATTGAATCAAAATTTTTGTTTGCCTAAACATACCGCCCGCCTCGCTATCACATGGCGAAGTTAATTCACGCCGCCCGCCATGAAAACCTATGGCACAAGAACTCACAATTGCAATTTACATATAACTGTCATATGTTTTTTTTTTTAAATTTAACTTATTATTATTCTGAGTCCACTGGATTTAATCCATCTGTCTCTGCTTTGTCTTTCGTTCAGAATGGTAATAAACATACTTTGTTTACAGCTCGATTAATGGTTGATTTTGCTGTTTTTATTTCAACTACTCGCACCAGTCCATCTTTGTCTGGAAAACATTTGATCACGCGACCCAATTTCCATTTGCATAGGGGTGTCAAATCACTACTATACCTCCTACAATCAAGTTGTCAGATTTCTTTTGCCACTTTCACCGCATTAGGAGTTGCAGGAGATAGTCGTGGCGCCACATGCGTCAAAACTGATCTCGCATTTGCTGAAGTCGCCTCAATCTCGTCAGGTGGGTCTCTCTCTCTTTTGACTCGACGGGTTCAGGGACCGACAACACTGGGTTTTGGCCTAGCATCAGACCGGGCGTGAGGTACAAAAATCATCAGGTAGCTCAGACATAGGAGCTACAGGCCGAGAGTTCGAGCAAGCCCCGAACTCTCGTGCTTCGTAACTTCGTGCTTTGTACTTTTTACTTCAGACTTCCATAATTCACCAAAATTGAAAGCACCTGGTGGGATGAATCGCCACTCGACTCCTTGTAATGCAAAATATGCTTCTTCTTCTTTTCGAACTCGTTCAAAGGATTTTTGCAATTCACTTTTAGCGCCCTGAAAGGTAGTTCCACAGTCGCTCCACATGAGGGATGGCAAGCCATGTAAAGAGGAAAATCGGCGGAACGCTGCTAAAAATGCTGCGAACGAATAATCAGAAACAGCTTCTAAATGAACAGCTCAAGTTACCATACAAACATAAACAGCTACATTACATGTTCAAGTCTTTTTTCCTCGACCAGGTGAATCGCGAATAACAAATGGTCTGGCATAATCTACCCGTGTTCTCTCGAAGGCGTGAGCGGAAGTTACTCGATCCTTTGGCAAATCATCTATTTTTTGTACGCACGGGGCTGCACGATGCCGAATGCAAGCGACACAATTACTTACACAAGCGCGTACGCGATAACGCGCCTGAAGTATCCAGTATTTTCCGCGTAAGACTCTTAGCATAAGCTGCGGTCCGCCATGCAAGGTGAAAAGATGCGTGTATCTGATTAGCAACGTTGTGATATGATGAGAACCTAACATGATCGGTTGTGCTGTTGCACGAGGTAGTTTCTAAGACGACCGTTTGCCCTTAGAAAACCCGATTCTTTAATTAAGACATCTAAAGCCTTGAGCGCTCCTTGTTGCAAATTTTGCTTTCTTTGCAGAAGCGATTAATCTGAAGAAAACAATGATTTTTGAGCATGCGGTTTACATGCGAATTTTTTTCTTTAATACAGTTCGAGTTACCTATTTTTTTATACACGCTGTTACAATGAGTAATTTATCCCACGAAGATATGTTCTCAGCTCAATTCGACATGAAATCTTAATCGGTTTGTTTTCGCGCTTTAGAGAAATTATTTTTAATTCGAGAATTTTCTCCTCTGATGAAGTATTTACTAGTGTCGGCCACTAATCTTTGTCCTCCGTGACCCACGATGGTCCAAACTACCATCGCTGATTGGAGATCAATTCGTCAGGCATGCTTTCCCGCGACGCAATGTCCGGTGGATTGCAAGCCGTAGGAACGTGTTGCCACTCGCAATTTGGCACCAACTCATGAATGTTCCACACGCGCCTCGCGACATATGTCTGTAATTTACTTGTACATGTTTTAACCCAAGAAAGCACGATGGATGAATCCGCCAACAAAAAGTGGTAATGTTCTCGAGATCAACTGTTTTTTGAACATGTGACAAAAGATTCGCGGGTAGTAAAGCTTGCTTTTGATTCTAATCGCGGAACTATCAATTCTTTGATAGGAGCTACGCGCGTTATCCATCATGAAATGGATACTTTTTGCAAGCATGATGAATGATCAAAATATCTCCTTTATTCTTCAGCAAGGTCTACAGATAACTCTACATCCCAATCAAATGCGTTGTGCCATAGTTTTTGCATAAATATTTTCGCGACGACTATTACAAGAGAAATTCAACCGAGAGGGTTAAACAAGCTAGCTGTGGTGGAAATTACTGTTCGTTTCTTCTATTTTACAGGCTTAATTAAATTGATGTTGAAAGAAAAGGTATTATTCTTACGATCCCAATAAAGGCCTAGGATTTTTGAAGAGTCATTTTCAAATTCTTTTGTAGGTTTTCTGGCGCAAAGTTCTGTTTCGAAATCTTTGAGTAGTTCTCCAACGTTTGATTCCCATTTGCACAAATTTAATCCACCGGAATGCAACGGTGTCATGAATTCATCGCGGATAGTGCGACATTGCTCAATTGTGTTGGCTCCGAACGCGACATCGTCTACGAAGGTGTTATTTGAAAGAACTGTAAGAACTGTATTTGTTAACTGTAGTTATTGTAATCTAAACAAACTGAATAATTTATCACACTTTATTTTTCGTTGTCCAATATTTTCATCACCGCGTGAGAAATGTCTGAAAGTTGTTTAACTGAGGTATAACTGACAGGGTTTTCATAGGGATCCGCGAGAGACAAACACGCACTTGAGTGTTTTGTAAGACTGTTATATTTGAACTGAATTCTTTGGTACAGCAGACAAATTTTTAAGTGTCGCCCATAGATAACTACATTGTAATGATAAAAAATAAGAAAGTTACTAGCCGAATGTTAGATGCGGAAAGAGCTGCGGATGGTCCATGACCACCGCTTATATGCACCCATATTTGCATAAGCAAAGAATGCATTTTAGAGATACGGATATCTAATTCGCGCACGTGTAACTATCAGAAATATTGGAGGGACTTCAAAGCATCTTTTATCATGTCTCTGAATAAAGGAAATCGACATTTGACGTGAGACTAACGGAAGTCCACTTTTGTATTTTCCGACTGCACTTTACCGCAATCAAACAATATTTGAATATTATTAAATTTGAATAGGAAATTATGGCGGGACATAACACTCCGGCCCCTAAAGACGAAAACCAAAAAATTTTGAGGTTTTAATAATCCCAGGTGTCGTGATAGTTGCACTTCGATTAATTATAATAAATAATAAAATAATATTTTAAAATTATTTCATGAATAACATTACAATCTTTGGTTACTTTTTGGTTACAGGTTTGCATGAGTAGAAAAGTATCAACGTATAAAAGTATTTAAGCAATATCTCAGAATAATTATCGCTTATAGAATTTTCTCACAAGTATTGATAAGGCTATTGAGAGTATCGATATTGGTACGGGTATATATTTTTCTGTATAATATTGTATTCCAAAATTATTCTGTTAGGCTATTTCCTTTGCTCTCTTAATTATCATATCTAACTTAGTTGATTCCAAGCCTAGTTCA
>JAPYZS010000771.1:0-31244 GCA_030522925.1 Trissolcus japonicus
TAAACAAATGTTAAATTAATTCGATCGAACTGGATCTTTTTCTATAAATTAGTGTTGCAAACAGTTCTTCTGGTTATAAAAATGTATTTTCATAACATATACATAAATAATTATTGTTAAAATATATGCGGGGAATCCCTCACACGATACCAAACGCGTTACTTTTGAGAACGATACCAATGAAGGGTTAACCCTTGATTCAGGCTATTGGTCCAAATCACGTAGAAATGACAGTTCGCTTATATGTGCGTGCGACCAATCAGAGCGTGCGCTCATGGCCACGTGATCAAAGTTCCATTGTTTGTTTCCCCTCCGCCTAACCTCTCACACATATACATGTAACAGCTTAAATAAAACTTCAATCTCAAATACTTAGGACCGCCCCGTCCGCCGGCAGTTCCGGGCTAATTACCACTCATTACTGTAGTAAATAAAAACATAGTCTCTGAAATGTATTTATCAAGTCCTCGAGCATAACACTTTAGGACCGTAGAACTATTGGGAACTAAATTATGCTGCGGACCGACGACAGTTGGCAGCTCTCGCAGTTTCCACACCATTTGCGCACATCAAGATTATGTGCGCATGTACCATCTGCGCATGTTCTTAATGGACAAAGTGTTTATTGTTAACAAGTTACGATTTGAATTTCATTGATTATACCAGGATACAAAGTTGAAGATGAATATCACAGAATATTGTCAGAAACTTCCTAAGATAGTAAATAATATTTCAACCACTAGCTTAATATTTTCAGGTTCAATTTTTTCGTCATGAAATGTAACCTCCTTGAAAAATTCTAATATCCTTGTTAATTTTTTCAGGAATTACACGCTCATTTAAACGGATCTTTGAGCGTTGCAACGTTGCGAAAACTCAGTGAGATACAAAATAAAAATGAGGAGGAAACTAAACAGGCCCTGTTGAATTTTGAAAAATGTTCCTGTTTATCAGAGTAAGTTTTACTTTTTAGATTGTTATTCATTCTTAAATTTAAAATGAATAATAAAATTTTCACCGTTGTAGTTTCTTCCAAGCTTTTGATTTGACATACTCATTAACTAATTCACCTGAAGCCATTTACACTGCTACTAAAGATGTGATCGAAGAATTTTGTCAGGACAATGTGGTTTACTTGGAACTTCGCAGCACGCCTCGGAAAGTTAAAGATTCGATGACCAAAGAAGAATATGGGGACGCTGTCATTCGAGCAATCAGGCAACCGATTAATATATATTCAAATAATATAAATTTTTAAACAAAATTTTGTATAGAATTGATTTTAATTTGTCATTAAATTTTTTAATTTTCAAACATTTATAAAATTCCAAAAATTCATTTCAGAGATTGCGAGGTCGAACATCCTACCATCATTGTTAAATTTTTGGTCTCAGTCAATCGAAAACAGGGACGAGAAACAGCGGAGGAGAATATTCATCTTGCAATTCGTATGAAAGAAAAGTACCCAAATTATGTTCTTGGTATTGATCTTAGCGGGGATCCCACACAGGGTGAAGCTTTTATAAAACTAATGGGCGAAGCTCGAGAAGCTGGTTTAAAAATAACGTCACACTGTGCTGAGGTTTGGTGAACAAATTTTTGATCAATATTAAAAGTTAATCAATGTTTCCAAATAATTAATGGATAAAAAAACGAAAATTTAAAAAGGTGCAACAATTTTTCTAGGTTCCCAACAAGGTAGAAGTTATGGACATTCTAAAATTCAAGCCAGATAGATTAGGACATTGTACATGTGTCCATTCGTCCCTAAATGGATCGGACGACCAGTTTGAAAAACTGCTCGAATCGAAAATTCCAGTCGGTAATTAATTTGAAATCGTTTCCTCACTTGAAAAAACTTAATTTGAATTGTTGAATAACACAATTTGTATCATTGCATTTATAGAATTGTGTCTAACTTCTAACATCAAATGTAAAACGGTATTTGCAATGTCGAAACACCATTTTCAATATCTGTACCAAGCGAACCATCCAATTTGCATATCTGTGAGTATAATTTGCAAATTAATTATAAACTGAGATGGACATTAGAAAAAAAAAGAAGTAAAAAAATTAAAGTATTTAAAAAACTTACGTGAATCGACATTTTTTTGCAGACGGATGATAAAGGAGTATTCAACACAACCCTGTCAAAAGAATTCGAGCTACTGTCGCAGCATTTCGACCTAACCAAAGAGGAACTGAAGGAGATATCGCGTAACTCTGTGAAATACTCCTTTGCAAGTGACGAAGAGAAAAGAAAACTTTTGACATTGTTCGACGAATTCGATTAGTCCGGAGATTAATTTCCATTCCAATTTGATTGACAGGACTTAAATTTTGCGACGAAAATAAATTCAATCAACTTGCATTCTCGTTCATTTGTTTCAGTACCTAAAATCAAAGAGAGTGACACATCTTTTAGCTCGACTAGAGAAACCAAATTTTCATTTATTTCTTCTTTTCTTTTTTTTTCAAATTTTGTCATGGACCGTAATTCTGGAACGAAGACAAAGATCTTGAGTTGTTTAGTTAAAGGTGATTTAAATAATAAATGAAAAAAATAAAAGAAGATCTTTCTTTACATCTGATCAACTTTGCAATTAGGCCCGGGACCAAAGTATGGACTGCCGGGGCTCACAGGCTACGTCAAACACGACCCAACTCGAAAAGTCGAACCAGCTTTTACAATTCGAAATCGACGCATTGTCAAACATCCGGACGAAGTTCCCGGTCCAAACAGATATGCACTCTACAATAAAACCCGTCGCGGTACTTACCAGTCTCCTGCCTACACTCTCGCCTCCAAGAGACGTCATAGAAGTAAAAAAATTCAATTAATCTCCCATAGCTCACGAAAGTTATACCCATTGATTAAAAAAAAAGGTTTCATTGTACTCAGTTCAGTATACTGGTCCTAGTCCGGCTCACTACAAAGTGGAAAAAGCACCGCTAGTAAACCATCATAAAAATTCGCCAGCTTATACGATGAGTTCCAAACGTGAGACCAAATTTGAATCATTGGGTGCTGGTCCGAACGTTCTGCTACCAACTTGTATCGGTTCTAAGATCCCTGACAAAAGAGCTCAGGCTGCTTATACAATGTAAGACAAACAGAAACATTGTCCAGTCTACTTAATATACAAAAATATATATTTATAAATATGTTTATGAATAATAATTATGAAAAAAAAAAACGCTTTTTAATGGTAACGATTGTTCAGAGCCTTTAACAAGCCGCCACAGAAAATTCCTGACATCCCTGGACCAGCGGCTTACAGAAAGGTTGACCTTGAGGTAGTGAAAAAAAGGTGTCCAGCTTACACGATGAGGTTTAGAAGAGACGCTCATAAGCCCGAGCATGTTCCTGGACCTCAGTACGACGCGAAGGGTTGCGGTAAACGAGCGCCGACATTTGCTTTTGGCATCAAACATAGCCAGTGCGCGGTGTTACCTGTAACTCCAGAGGACGAATTTTAAATTATAACACAAAATCAAGTAGTACATATATAATTATGATTGTGAACGTTCGCCTGAAGTCTAAACTTTAAAAGTTGGTTTGTAAAATCGTTTCCTGTACAAAGAAAGAGAGAATAAAATACTAATGTAATTTTGAATGAAAATCCAGTCGGCCTGTTTGTATTGTTGGATATTTTATTAAAATATACATTTCATCCAAAATACAAAAAATATATATATGTACAAAGTCGCGTCTTTCGAGTGCGATAGTTTAATGAAAAATAACGGTATTGATAATTGGTTTTTAAAGACAAGTGATAATATTGATTTAATTAATTATTAATAATAATGTTTGATGGTACTCTTATATAATATCAAATACAGTTGTAACAAATGTGACGTTAGATCAGTTTCTTTTTTCTCTTAAAAATTAAACATTGATTTGTCACTCAAATTTTTAATTTCGCTCTGCGATAAAATCATCCATTTTTCATATTGCCGATTTGAATCACACTTTGGTTCTCTTGTTTTTTTTCCCTTTTGAATTTTTATGTACAATAATATAACATCCTCAATGCCATAATTCGATTCTAACGCCCTAATCACAAACGATCGCTTGATATGAAAGATGAAGCAACAGTACAATAAATTGTATACAAAAAAAAATTATACCCAAAGTTCTACATCGGTGCGCTTAACGGTTGAACACTTTTGGTCGACAAAGTCGGTGCTTTTTTAATTAATTAATATTTCTTTCAAGTTCAATCGCAGCTCAGATTTTTCAAGATTTTTGTTTTCGCGATTATAAAAAAAGTGAGAGAGCAATAAAGATGTGAACATATTTGAACTCGCAAGTAGCTTCAATTGATATGCTCATTTTTTATTTCGAACAAACCGTTTGGAATATATTATTTTTCGTTTGTTTAAAAAACGATAACGATTAAATATTATTCTAATGTTAAAATGTATTTACTCGTTACTTTTTTTTGCGACCCATAATTCTATATTGCCATATCAATTTGATTTAAATGTTATCAATTTGTATTTATAAATCAAGTTGTACTACGAAATTAACTAATCGTCAAATATTCTACTAATTAATTATTTACAACAAATACTATATTTTTTAAATAAAGCTTCATTCAGATGAGCCCTGAATGTATGAGCTATTTTTTTTTATTTTTTCGATGCAGTAATCAAAAAATAACAATCCACCTTCAAATAACTGTTGAACGGATAGAAATTAATGATACCTAGTGTGCAGTCGTATAATTTTACAATTAAAAGAAATTTTGGCATTGCGTATGAATTTGTATTCACAGAATTAAGATTTCAAACAGTTCTTCGTTGTCACAGTTTGATATTTTAGTGAGAATTCATGAATTATATACAAAACAATGAAGCGGTAAATTGCATCGCAGTTGGCGCAAGTGAGCATCGACAATTTGTATGATGAAAAAATAGTTCTTTCATTGTCGCTGAATTTTTAAGTATTTTAATAATTTAACTTTCCAAACATCTTAATAATCAAGTTAACGTTTAAATATTCTTTAATTGCATTTGTGAAAACAGTGCATTTTAATCAAACAGTGTTGATCAGCTAGATCAGCCTGCACTGAAAATCATGAAACGATTTTTAATTTGATTATTAAGATTTTTGAAAATACATTTTCAATGATTATAAGTGTTTCGCAATTAGCGTCGTTAAAATGTTTACAATGGTTCTTTTTTTTGTTAATTAAAACTCCGTCGTGTTTTCGTTCGCGTTAATTAGATTCGATGATAATTCTTATTCGTCCATTGTATTTCTCGCATTTTGTCTTGCGTATTAAGGCACTTTTAATAATATCAAATAAAGTTTGTTACATTTTCTTTTCGAACGAATCGTCAACTACTGTGCGGAAAAACGGGAACGCTTAAATTTTATTTTATTTTATTTTTTCTAAGTATAAAATATAATTTTTTTTCTTTCGAACCTCCCGAAAGTTTGATATTCTCTGCATATATTGCACTTCAAAAAGTCAGCAGAATTCAGCTGCTTGATATGCTGTGCGATATGACACAGTTGCGTTTTTTCATTGATATTATTATTTTTTTTTTTTTTTTTGCATTTTTATTATTTTTAATTTTTTTTAATTTAAGGCAGTTTACTGTTGGACAATTTTGTAATGACAAAATTAGTAAACGGCTGAAGAAAACGAAAGTTGTAAAATACTTTTGTATATTGCATTTTTTAAAATTGAAATTCTGTGAACTACATTGGATAAAAGTGTTCGAAAAGTTGTGTCTCCGTAAAATCAATTGATAAAATATATCAAATTTGTTCGTTCAAAATTTTTTACATATGTCAATCTGATTTTTTTTCGTGTAGCTCTATAAAGCTTTGTACATTTATTAAAATTGTGGCTAAAGTAAATGGATTTCTGTATCCAATTTTTTAATTAAAATATGATACAACTTTTTTTAATCAAATCGTAACTTGATTTGATTTCAATCGTTCGATTTGTCGATATGAGTTCTGATCAATATAATCATACAAATATTGTTACAATTTTAAAAATTGTTTCGTTTTCCTCCGATTCTCATACTTTAGCCGTCATTTCTGTGTAATAACATTAATTGTTGTATATTTGTAAACATACGTAACGTTTTCCTTGTTGTATATAGGTATAAACTTACAAAATTTGTGTAATGTGAGCAGGTTTGGATTTTTGATATGATATATCAAAGGCAAATATGTTCACGCATTCAATTGATACGAGTTGAACGACTTTCAGTCGTCTATTTGCTCGACAGTTGAAATAATCCAGAGTTCTCCAAGCAGACAGTGTGCATCTTGCTACTCGATTGGTGGTCTAAAAAACAACATTCATTTTCATTAATTGTTTTGTTCTTTAAAAACAATTTTTCACGCAGTTTAAATTTCAGTATAAACATTTTCTTTACCAACCTATTTTACTCGACTGCAAAACCGCATGTCTCTTCGACGGCTTGTGTGAGTTTGTCCAACATTTTTTGATAGTTGGGATAGTTCTGTGGGATATCGATACGATTGAAACAAGTGTGCGCTTTAGGCAAATTCTCACTTGGTGCATCTACTGCGTGAATAGTGAAAAGTCTCGGTCCGGACGCACCCGTTGAACCTGCAAAAGTCAGAAAATGAACAATCTTAATGAAAAAAATCAATCAACTTCTAAATTTAACTTCAAATTGATTTATCTTTAACTAATTAAAAAAATTAATTCTAAAGATAAACTTAAAAGAATATTCAACGGACCCTGCAAAGCTTTGAATCCCTGCAAAGGTACCCTCGAGCTGCCAGTAACAAATTGCAAAAGCCTAGCCCGCATCTCCTCGTTGTAACTCTCGACAATCTGCCAGAACCATTTAACGACGGGCGTGTCAGGGGTGCAGTGCTTAAGCCGAGTGTGTAACTTCCAATCGTTGATGTCAATGGTGCCCAGACCG
Organism: Trissolcus japonicus; assembly: GCA_030522925.1. Taxonomy (NCBI): domain Eukaryota; kingdom Metazoa; phylum Arthropoda; class Insecta; order Hymenoptera; family Scelionidae; genus Trissolcus; species Trissolcus japonicus. The sequence continues at coordinate 6,928 of JAPYZS010000771.1, forward strand.
CCGATCACAAGTTCGAGCTCGCGCTCATCGAACGGTCGCAGCAGCTGCGGGGGTATCAGCTCAAGAAAGCCCTTCTGCAGAGCTAAAAATTGCTGCTCTATCCCACGCATGAAACGGTAATTCACGTACAAGCGAACGTACTCGCGCTTGTTCTCTTCTGTCACTGATATTTCTTTGCCACCCGGCTTGAGCTCGTGATGCCTCAGTGCGCCGAAACAATTGTTTTCTACTGAGAATGTCGAATCTAATACTCCATCTATGCTATTGTCTCTGCAAAAATAACGAGAGAAAAAATTAAGACAGATTAATTTTCCAATTAAAGCATTTAATTGCTCTTCACATTGAAAGGAGTGTTGTTTTTTCTCAACTTACAGCATCCATGTGAGACTCCTGTGCAGCTCAGGATCAACGCCTTCGATATCATTGAGATTGATTGCTTTGTTGAGAAGCATCTTGTAAAAGGGAGTGGTAAATCCACCGTCGATGTGGTGGCCGTGGAACACAGCGATGCCCATGATCCGGCCGACGAAGTGGAAATATGACAGATGTTCGGGATTGATGCCCGAGTTGGGGTTGATCTGTAAGGTATAGTTGTCGTCTCTCGAGTACTCGAACAAGCCGTATTGCGGATTCAACATCTCGTGCGATAACAGGTACAGCCACTCGCGAGCTACTCCACCGTAATCCAGCCCTTCCTCGCCTCGGAATTTCACCATCAGCCTCTTGCGCATGTCTTTCGGTCGCATCTTCATGATCAATCTATATGATTCCTGGTTTTTCGATAATTCAAAATATTAGTCAATTGATTTACAATCTTCTTGTTCATTTTTAATCATTATATAATCATTTTTGTATTTTGTTTTCATAATCACATTGAACTTTTTTTTAAGTACCTCAAATATTTCTGAACGAGAAACTTCGAGCCGACAGTGACCGCTTTGTTGAAGCGTATTTAGCTCAGCTCGCAAACATTTCAGCTTGCCTACCAAGTCTCTTTTGTACTTCGGGAGCAGTTCACTTTCCATGAGTTCTTTTGGCAGGTCCGAAACCGTCTGTCCGTTTTGCGTTATGTTCTCCTCTGAAACACGAGTCTAGATTTTAACACAATTTTTTTTTCATTCGTTTGAAAAATTAGTGGAACGAAATTGAAATTACAATAAAGTACGACAGAACAAAAGAGAGCAAAAGAAGAAAAGAATAATCTTACGAGCTGGAATAACATTGTTGTTCGCAGATGGTTCCGTTCGTGTTCTTTGCTGATTGACGTTAACTTGATTGGTCGCTTGCTGCATAGAAGAAACGGCCGCATTTTCACTTCGAGTTACCGGCGAGTTTGCCGCATTGTTCTGTTGATTATTCACAGCGTTGTTTTGTCGTCTGCAAAAAAAAAAAGAAATGATAACATATTGACCACCACACGTCGGTGTATTTTTTAATCTAATAATTGTAAACATGCGCACTTTAACAAATTGTTAATGATCTGCGTGGAGAGTCGAGGATCGGTGAACTGTGTTGTTCTGTTGTTGTGGTCAACAAAGTAGACTCTCCCGCTGTGTGTCTGTCGCATCTCCCATCCGCTGGGGAGTGGCCCAAGTTCGCTAGCCAACTCGTTCGCCGACAGATCGCGAGGGATCCTCGGATCGTGCCAGGTCGACGAGCCGGTTGGTACATGGTAGAAGTAAACCTGACCTTGTTGAGTTTTGCGCATTTCTAAAAAAACACCCAAAACCAACCAATTAACTTTGAACTAAATTAATGAATTACTAAAGTACAATTAGTCTTTATTTATAATAATAATCAGCCAACTAAGTCTCCATCTAACCGTATCCTCGAGGCAAGTCAAAAGGTTGTGCTTCGGTTCGTCTTTCGTTGCCCATAATCACGCTGTTGCGATTCCGGTTGGATCTGCTGGGCCTGCGGGGCTGTTGACTGACATTGGGACCGGCGCGATCTGTCCTCTGGTTCTGCTGCTGATTGCCGTTTTGTTCCTCGCTGTTTCTCGACGCGTGTCGTTCCTGCGTCGAGGGACTGTTATTTCTAGCGTTCTGTTGCTGGTTCGGGGGCGTTTGCGATGTCGAATTTGACGCCTGGGTTGGCGTGCTTCGGGACGTATTTTGAGCCGAATTCTCTCTGGTTGGGGTGCTCATCGGAGACTCTCCCTCTCCGGTCCAGTCGCTCGACTGTCTCGATGGACTTTCGTCAGGGCCTTGCGTCAGTGGACTGCCACTACTGCTCGGCGACATTGGCTGCTCCAGAGGCACTGCCGGTTCCGTCCCAGTTGGAATTATTGAATTGTTAGGCCTAAAAGATTTATTCAATAGATTAAAAACTGCTCAATAAAATTCTCAATTAATCTCGTTACAAATTCTGACATTAAAAAAGTATTTATTTATACAAAAATGTTATATTTCTTAGTGATTGAATCATTTATTAATCTTTTATTTTAGAAATTTTAGACACCTTGAATTCGGACGGATCCATTGAGTAGTTCTGGTATAATGATTGACGTAATAAAGACGACCGTTTTGGGTTCGCCTCTCCTCCCATCCGTCCGGTAGGTCGGTAGGACAGCTCAAGTCGCCAAGAACATCAACCACGGCGTTGTGGCCGACCGTGTTGCTGACAGCACCGTTGTGACTGTCACGGGACAATAAGGACACCACTATCTGACCTTTGACCACATCACTGTCATCTGCGTGCGTCTTGCAAAGATCCAGACGTTGATCTAACCAGAGAACAAAAAGTTGATTATCAATATCATAGCAAATTTAAAAAGGGCGATTTAAAAGATTATACGCCTGATAAATGGCAAACTTCGTATTTACATTGACAGATGGATTATCAAGCTTAACATTAAATTAATGGAGATGTAGAAATACATAAATTTATAAATATTACAAATTTATTTGATTTGTTTATTTAAAAATTTATTCTCTTAATCGCAATAATTTACGGTTGTCGTGTTTTCTCGGGACCAAATGAACCGATTTCCATTGAATTTGAATTTCTTTCACAACACAAATATATAAACAAATTGAAACGATCATTTACATCCGGTATCTTTGAGTCTTTGGATTGTGTTTGATAATATGCGAACGCATCCTAGAAATCCTCCTCCCTGCTTTTTGTGAATCTTTCTGTGGTTCCATACTGATATGGTGATTCCATCGTTCTTTCCAATATACCTAAAATTGAAAAAAAAATACAAAACAAAATTAATAATTATAATATAAGAAATATAAAATATCAAAAAATTGAAAAAAGTAATTTTTTTCATTTAAGATTTTTTGTTATCAAATTGGTTAATTAGGAATATCATAATATAATTAGTCGTACAAATCATAATGCTGGTTCCATTTCGGGTCTAACGTTGCTTTGCAGGTGTCAGTGCTATGACACTGGCCAGAACCATCGACCGTTATTTTTGCAAAAGGATCCGGCAGGCCTAAAATAAACAATACATCATAAACAAGACATCAATTTTAATTAACTAAATCATTAATTAATTGATTGATTGATTAATTTTATCTTCTTTTAATATTTTTAAATTATCTAAACACATAAAAAAATGTTAATACAGTAATTATGTTACTAAAATAATGACTTAAAAAAAACTAATTTATAAAATTTGCAAAATAACTTACGAAATAAATCTTTCCTGGCAAGATTGCGAGCACACAGAACTGAAAAAGAGAAATAAAGCACTAATTAATGACAGATAGCGAAAAAAATCACAATGATTGTTGTTTTTTTAAGCAAAATAAGATCCAAAATTGTTCAAGAAATTAGGAGTAAAAACGTAAACAAATTCACTGGGCAATAAACTGTGGGCAACAATAAAAGAAACCACCAGTGCCAATTTGCAAATGCAAAAACAAGATTGTTGATTTGCAACCGCGGTAATTATTGCATTCAAATTTGTTACGTTCACATTTTTTTACATCCAATTAAACAAAAAAAAACTAATTAAATTACAATTTTTGATCTGACAATATTCAGCTACAATCAGTTGAAAACTTGTTTTCCCATAAACAAACGGACTGAGTTTTGGATGAAAAACAAAATTTTTTGTTGATTTGGCAAATTTTTTGCATTTGGAGAAAAAAAAGGTCTCTGACAGCGTAGGAAAGAGAGTGCGGCCATTGTCGCGCGTTGCTTTGGCATATTCGAGAGAGTGGCCAGGCAGGGACCAGTCGGGCGCGGACGGACGCGCGTCCGCGAGAGTTTGCACCAAGCAGTGGCCGAAAAATCGAACCAAGTTGGTTTTCGGTCGACCCGAGCTGGTACGCGGACGGAGGCATGTCCGAAAAAGCATGAATGCGGGGTCGCGCGGAGCGTGCGTTGGCCTTTTTCACTTACTAGTCAAGCGGATCTTGGTCGCTCCATTTCTTTTGCTACCGCCGGGATTCGACATTATGCACGCACATCTAACCCGCGACAGCCCTTATCTCGCTTGCACGATCAACAAAATAAATAAATTGTGCTTAAAAACGGCACCAATGTGCCCCCTGCACACACTACACGCATCGTCAATTAACTGTAGTACTGTACGTACTGTACTGAGAAAATGAATGTTGGAAACCCAAGCGAGTGGCGCTGAGCGCCGCCGATCGCAGCGCCACCACACTGGAGAGCGCCAAAAATATGAAAGACCGGGGATTCTAACCAATAAAAAAATGTGACATCGACGGGGAATAAGAGGAATTGTCACCGTGGTTCAACATTGTTTGTTTTTTGTTTCAATTTCCTCATTCAACTTCATTGTCGCCATTTTGGATTTGATTGTTTACATTGTTTATATCCTTTTGTACGTTGAAGGATCAAGTTGTTGTTCAAAACTGTAAACATGGTTGGTGGTTATTTGACACAGAGTGAGTAGTCTTATGATTCATTCATAAAAGTGAAGATTTTCATTTATATTCTCATCTTATTTTCAATTGTGACATGTAAACAAACCGTAAATCTTTTGTTTACACTGAGTATGTAAACAACAAGTTTAAATGAATTCAAATAATACATTGTTTTCAATTTATACTATTTTTATCTTAATTTCAAATGAATCATATTTGAGATAAAATTTATTCCAAAATGAAATTGTTTATTTTAATGGTAATTAATAATTTCGTGCTTTTTTTCAGATAACATGCTATCAGGAACAGTGGTCAAAACTTGTGTATGCTCGGTTGCAGTAATCGGATCTTTCGCAATATATTTATATTTCAAAAAAGTTAGTTTATGTTTTATTATAAACAACTTGTTTGTTTTATTTCTCTTGTAAATAAAAACATAATTTTTTTTCCAGCAATCCACATCGGACAAACGTAAACTGAATATCAATACATCCAGGCAAACATCCCTACGAGTAAAAATACCACAAGAAATTGTGGGTGGGATAATAGGAAGAGGAGGATCACGAATCAAAGAGATCCAAGCCGATACTCGAACGAGAATATTTTTTGACGATGACAAAGACGACGAGTCAGTTCGAGTTTGTGTGATCCGAGGCAAACCAGACGATGTCATGTTGGCAGAGGCTGTCATTCGTAACATCATCTCCAGTCAACCAGTGGAAGAGTCCTTTCAGATGTACATCCCTAACGATGCAGTTGGTCGTTTGATCGGCCTCAATGGGAAAAATATTCGAATTATACAGAGGGATACCAGGACAAAAATTACCCTTGACTTAAGTCCTACGATGCGCGAGACAGGTGAATGACAAAAAAAATGTCGTTGCTACTAACGTTAATTAAAAAATTAAAAAAGAAAAAACTAATTTGAACAAAGTTGAAAATTAAAGGGACAGTTTGTATCTTGTTTATCTTCGATTTTGTTTTTAGATGAAGTGCAGATGAGACGAATCACGATCAACGGGACTGTAGAAAACATAACAAATTGTGTACCACTGATCGAGGACAGCATTAAGGAAGACAAGGATATGATCGGATTTTCTGAGTACTATACAAAACCCGACACTGATTCAAAACCAAAAAACATCCCTGCGAATGGAAATCCTGTGAACGTCCAATCCGAACCTGAACCTCAGGACTGTACTTAAAAAACTTAATTTTTTTAATAATTTGTTTAAGAATGAAATATTTTTTATAACAATCATGTTTGCTCGAGTATATAAAAACTGTTTTGTACAAAATTAATTCTTCGCCTGCAACTTTTTGAACAAGATCAGTTTCTCTCCGTTGAGGGTTGTCGATTGGTTCGTAACGTCTGAGTTTAAGTAGGCAGGTTTCGCGTGAGCCCAGGTGCGATCTCCCGCAGGAATTCTTAAGAAATCCAGCAGGTGTCTGCTCAGTTCTGGAGTCACCGGGTACATGATCAGAGCGCAGATCCGCGAACATTCGAGGGCCAAGGAGATGACTCCCAAAAGCTCCGTCTGACCGTCCGTCTTTTTTCTCAATTCCCATGGTTTGTGGTGGTTGATCATCACGTTGGCACTTTGCAGGGCTGACATCACTTCGTCCATGACATGGTGTACGTAAAACTGTTCGTAATGTTGCGCGGCCCTCTCGCTGAGATTTTCTAGTCGGGTTCTCAGATCAACTGCCGAATCGGATTTTAGTGTCGTTGCGTACTTCAGCGGGTCGGGGAATTCCCCGGTCGGGTTTATACTTTTGCCTGTACATCGGTTGACGAGGTTCCCAAGGTTGTCCGCCAGTTCACTGTTGAGGATTTGACGTACTCTCTCTCTAGTATAATCTATAAAACATTTCTTGGTTACTATTTTTTGTTTGTTGTTTTGTTTTTAAATGCTTTTATTTATTTCCACCATATAAAAAAATGTATAATATATTATTTTCAAATTTTCATTTATATTTTTTTGTAGATCCTTACTTGCGTCATTGTGGGGAACGGAATCACGCAAAAGATAATATCTAAGTCCTTCATTAGTGAACATCTCGGCTTCCTCGAAAGGAGACCGCACGTTGCCTTTGGATTTCGACATTTTCTCACCGTCAATTGTCCAGTGCGAATGCACCAGCAACGTCCTTGGCGGTTCTAAACCAGCCGCTATTAAAAACGATGGCCAGAAAATGCCGTGGAATTTAAGGATGTCTTTACCCACAACCTAAAAACATTAAAAAATGAAATTATATACCATTATAGACATTCATTTTTGAAATAAATATTCTAGCTTGTGTGGTTACTTGAACACTAGGTGGCCAAAATTGTCGGAATCTTTCGTCAGGATACCCCAGCGAGGTCAAGTAATTAACTAAAGCGTCAAACCAAACGTAGATGTTCTGACCGCTGTCGCCAGGAGTTGAAATCCCCCAGGGTACCCTGTTCCTTGGCCTGGAAATACTGAGATCCTGAAACATCTTCTCATCTTCTACCCAGTGGGACAAAATTTTGTGATAAACTGCTGGCTGTACAGATTTATCTGTAAATTAAATTTGTCAATATGTATCATGTTCTTTTTTTCATAGCTTTTTTTCTATTTCGAAAGTAAATTACACTTGATTACCGTCTTTCAGCCAGTGTTTGAGGTCTTTTTGAAATGAGCTCAATCTGAATTTGTAGTTCTCCTCCTCAGTCCACTCCACAGGATGGCCTGACTCGACGGAAACAAACGTTGTTTCTCCTGTTGGTTTTTTAATTTCCTTCAATTCAGTCTGGGATAAGAATGCTTCATCTGAAGTGCAATACCAGCCGGAATATTTTCCTAGATAAATGTGCCCATTATCCTTCAGTCGATTCTAAAATAAGTTATAACAATTTAAATTAAATTAATTATTTAAACTAAACTAACTATTTAACTAATGTGCAATCGAATTAAAATCAATTTACAAAATTTAAAATACCCAAAATGCATGGACAGATTCTGTGTGTCTATCCTCAGTCGTCCTGATGAAATCGGTATATCCGACATCAAACTGATCGCACATATTTCTAAATTTTTGCGACACTTGTGAGCAGTAGGTAGAAGTTTCAAGATTCGTTGCCTCCGCGGCTCGCTGAACTTTATTCCCATGCTCGTCAGTCCCAGTTGTTAACAGAACAGTTGTATCTTTTTGCATCGACTGGTATTTTGCGATACAGTCAGCTAAAACTGCCGTGTACAAGTGCCCAATATGCGGAACTACAATCACAAAAATTATCAATCAATTCAATTCAATTTTTCATTCAAAGAAAATCATTGAAACAAAAAAACCGTACCAGCATTGACATAAAAGATCGGTGTAGTAATATACTTTCTAGCAAAACTTCGTGTTGAGAAAAACCTCTGGAATTGTTTGCCATGGAAAAAGTTGTAAACTGGAAAAGAATCGCATTCAAATTGAACCTCGTATCGAAAATTGGAGAAGCACTGAATATAACAAACTCATAGTTTTGAAATTCAACCTAATATTTACTTTATTGATCAAATGGATACAGTTTAAATTGTATTTACAATTTTCATCTAAAATTTACATCTTTCCAATTCCTATTTTTTTGTCTCGGACTTGTTATCACTAAGAGAGATGTACTCCAGCTGTGCAACGAGGTCCATGTGTTTAAACTCGTCAGGTCGATTGGTGAATCGTTCCAACAAATTTAGTCTCTTGGTATCATCCAGGGCGTAGTAAAGTTGGAGCTCATTAGCCAGACACTGGGCCTCCACGGCGTTGATGGAATTGGTATCAAACTCGCCCCTCATGAGGACCAAATTTTTGGCCTCAAGTTCAGCGAAATGGAACAGGGTGAGACATTCTGGTGCGTTTTCCTTGTGAGTTTGGTACCAAAGCAGCGGGGTCATGTGCACCTCGTCGCCGTGAAACTGGGTGACGATGAACTCGTACCCGCTGTCCCGAGGGAGGGGCAGCAGAAACGTCGGATACAGCTGGCCTCGTTCCTTCATCTTTTTGTACTGCTCGACCGACATCACTGCGCTGATACAACTTTTTTGCTTGTGATATTCCGTCCAAATTGCTGTGATCTCGTCAGCGGTTTTGTCCGCTATCAGTTCGACTTTCATCACGTCGTTGAGTTTCCTTGTACTAGTCTGGCGGATCGATTGCGAAGCCTTTGCCGGAGTCTCCTGGAACCTTCGATCCTGCTTCTTCCTTTCTTTAAAATTTATCAATACAAAATTTATTAACAATCAGAAGAAATTTTCAAATTATGATTTTTATTAAAGATGTTCACATTGTTTACATTCTAATGTTTACATTCCGTTATTTACATTCAATTGTTTACATTTTATTTACATTCAAAACTATGATTATTTTATATATTCAGTGCATTGCAAAATCTGTTTAATTAAAAAATAAGAGACTTGAAAATAATGATCTGAAACTACCTTTCTTCTTGATTTCCTCCTCTTTGGCGGCAATTCTTTGCAAAAATTCCTCGGGACTAGTTTGTTGCAATTTTGCTATCTTTTGGGCATATTTGTCGTAGTAAGGATTTGTTTTCAGCTGCTCCACAGCCTTATCCAAGCGAGCTGAACTTGTCATTATCAAACGTCTTGACAGTGCCTGGTTCAGAACCAATTGCTTTATCCTTGGAACGAGCTGTCTTGTGCTGTTGAAAATTAATGTCATTCTTCGAGAACTTTTTGAAATAAATAATCCACTTTTCAATTAGGTTAGGAACTGCTGTTTGGACAGCGTTCGAATTGTTTTTCTAATAATATAACCTCTTTGCCTTACACATCTTGAGATAAACAGAGGGAACGAGGAAACGAACTGGAACGGAGGAACGAAGAGGAACAAATGTCAGAACAGCGTTGTCTTAAAAAGAACAATATGATAACACACCAATAATAAAACGAATTCTAAACAAAATTACAATAACATTTTTTTTATTGGTCTAATCTTCAATTATTAATTAATTGTTGAAAAGAAAACATTTTTTGAAATGTAGTTTCAAACATGATCAAAAGTGACGTTGACAAATTAATTAATAGAAACATTTCGAAAAGGATTTTAATTTTGTCGCTTGGTTTATCGTCTTTGGGCAAACAAACATTTAACGTATATACGTTGGTAGCATTGCAATAACTAGGGACTATCTCAACCTAAACACGAAACATACTGATCTTTTTAGTTTTTTAAATGTCCCGCATTTAATTTTTAGTAGAGAATCATGATTTTCCATTTGTTTTTTTTCATTTTAAATGAACTATGAACATTATTTTTAAGACAAAAAATGTGTTCTTCTATAAAATGTTTCTATTTTTAAACAGCCAACATTGAAACAATGTTTAAATTAAATTAAATTAAATCTTTCTTTTAAAAAAAATAATGACTTGATAAAGAAGTAGAATGAAAGTAGTTTCTTTCATTTTTCCAAAGTAGTTTCATCATCCAAAAAATTGTAAAAAGTATTGTGCAGTTGATAATAAGATTCCAACAAATAGGTCTTAAAATAAATAGTCTCTTCGCATATTGGAGGAACCGTGGCGAACAATGGCTTCAAAGCTTTAAATAATTCTGTTGTCTGTTGAAGGAATTCCGCAGCAGAAGAAGCAAAAATCCTTGTATTATCCCCCTTGTGTTTCGAGGTGACGGTTACGATTCTTTTAAGGTATTTCATAATTTTATTCAACGTTGATGTGTTAGTTATCAATTCCTGTTGAGAAAAGAAAAACAATAAATGTAAACAGCTTAAACGCGGATAGATCATACAGACAGAGATAAAATAATTAAAAAATTGCAGAGCAATTACAGCAGAACGGAGCAACTCGTGCGAAATATTATTCGAGCATACTTCACACGGGCATGGGCTGAATAAAAAGAATCCCAAGAGCTTGTTTCTTTCATGTTTTGGATTTTTTATCAAAGCTCGTTCGACATGAGAGAAAGTCAGCTGAAAAAAATCATTCACAATGTTATCAATTTTAGTCATTAATTATTTATTTCGTTCATTAATTTTCATTTTTAGCACCAACATCATATCTTTAAACTCACCACTTGTCCCTTTTTGATACGGTCGATGGCCACCAGTATCTGATAATTTTTAAGCGTAAGTTTAGTAGTATTGGGGTTGCAGCTGTGATACATAATGTAAAACAGTGGACTAATCGCGGTTATGTCCACGTGAGTATTGTTTGACTGAATGCTTGCTACCTATTAAAAAAAAAACAAAGAATTAAAACACAAGTTACGCCTTTAAATACTGATTATTATTTTTAGGGTCTAATAAAAGAAGAAGAAACAAAGAGTTTACTTTTGGCTCATTGTCCATAATTATGAAATGTCTCAAGATCAGCGCCGCGAAAAACTTTGGCAATCGTTCTTGCAGCACTGTCTTCAACTCCCCATTATACTTTTGACCAAAAATAGTCGTGCGCGTAGCCAGGTAATAGACTAACCAGCTGATCCTCTCAACGTCTTTCGAGTAGTTCTTTTTTGTAATTGGATACTTGTTGAGCAACATGAAATATATGCTCCTGTACGAGTCAGACGGATAAACTCCATCTTTGATGCAGTACTCCTTTTCGATATCTACAATAAAAACCAGAATTAAAAAAAGGCAGAATTAAACATGTGGAATCAAAAAAATTAATTGACTACAATGAAAATTGAACCTTCAATTTTACACATCTTGTAAACTTCCTTCATGAGGGGTAGAATTCCACCGCACTGTTTCATACCCGCTAAGCAAATATCTACAGGATACACATTGTTCCCCATCAACAAATGGATCGCAAGCTTTATCTGGCATTCATACTCGTGATGTTTGCTCCAAGCTTCTGCTTTGCATGACTCCGAGCAGTAGGAGGCCCCTGTGCATCCCTCGCAAGGGATCGGGTTCAGGCACATCACGAGACACTGCCAGCAAGTCAGGTACGGCTTCTCCATGTGCAAAACGAGGGTAAAATTTTTTTCTACCGCGACTGTCTCCCCAATCTCAATGTCCCTGGCAGCGACCAAAGTCATCTTGCCATTGTTGTTTTTTCCAATCTGCACTTTTTTCAAGTCCGGGCAGGACTTTTTCATCGCCTCTAGCAAGTCGTTTTGGAACTGCGTCACCATCTGGGACAACCCCTCGGGAACTTCCTCCTTGAAGGCTTTCTTGATTTCCTCTTTGATCTTAAGGCTGTTTGGATTTTTCTCTACCCATCTGAGACTGTCATTATAGATGACAAGAAGGTCAGGATGGTTGAGGATCTTCATGCAGCGCACCCTCTTGACCAGCAATTTTGCGACCGACTTGTCGGGATAATTGGAACAAAGCGCACGGTTGATGTCGGCCAGGCACTCGTTGAAATAATTCAGCCGGAAAAAAAGCATGGCCCTGTTGCCGTAAGCCAGCGCGAGTTCTTCGGACTTGTTGGGCGCAAACGCGATGCACTCGTTGTATGACTTCAACGCTAGCAGATATTCTTCCCGGGTCTTGCAGTTGACGTACAACATGTTGCCCCTGCGACGAAACAGGGTTGACTGCACCGGGTTCTTCTTAATCCTGTCATCGCTATTGCTTATGTGCTGAAAAAAATCGTCCATCCGAGTTTGAGCATCCGGAACCGATTTTAGTAGTTCATACATCACGTCCTCCAACTCCTTCATGGATCCGAAATTTTGAACAATTTTTGCAGCCATGGTGCTCAGCTTCAGAGACATTTTGAACCTTAACTAAAATTCAAAATAATATTTTGTTTTTGTTTTATATCTCGTTTACATTTTTTCAATAAGTTTTGTTGAATTGAAATAATCTTCAAAGTCAATAAAAAAATAACCTACAAAGTGCAATTTGTGATATAGTTGAAACCAAACTTACTTGTAAGGTGAAGAAAGAAAAACGTTCAAGAAATGTTAGAAATCTTTTTGTTTTGAAATTCTAGTTTACTTTGGCTATCCAGAAAAATAATGAACTGGAATGACCAAGATCAATATACAACAATAACACACACAGAGGGGTTTCCCGCTATTTACACTTTTTGATCTGTGACCATGTTTACATGGTATGAAACCGGTGAAAATTAACCTCTCCCACAGCCTTTTAAAATTTTAAGTGTTTCGAAAATACAGTGAGGGAATATAAAAAGTCAACTCATAACAGCTTGATCTTGTAAACAAAAAGAACCAACGAATATTTTTGTGCAAACATTTAATTCATAATGGCAGAACTCATCGAAGATTGTTTGGATGTCATTTTCGGTTATCTCTCACCTGTCGAATGGATACGAATAGCTCAAGGTAACATTTTACTTTTCAATGTTCCAATTGTTGATCTTTTCTTAATATCAAATGTAAATTACATTTATCTTAAAAACAAAATTAATCAAATGAAAATGAATATTTTGTTTTGTTTTGTTTTTTTTTTTATTTTAGTATGTCCATTCTGGAAATCGGTTGTACGGAATCAGTGGAAGAAGATCACCGATATCACTTATGACAATTGCTATGACGAGGTTTATCTATTAGAAGGAGAAAGAATACCACGCATCATATCAGCGAAGGATGCTCAAGATATGGTACCTTATGCCGCTGAATTCTGCAATATCTTGAGATCGATTTTATGGAGAGGAACAAAGAAATTTGTTATCCATTTCGGACCATTTTTTTTCAAAGTGGAGCATTGCAACATAGACAATATAATGCAATTATGGGCAAAGAACGCGACCAAATTGACACAGCTTTTATTCTGCGAACAACCAAAATTAGAAACATTGCAACTTCTCTTGAAGTCGAACAATATCAGCAGTATCTCACTTGGGCGAGGCCATGATTACTTTTGGCGAGATATCCGTACTAGTGGAATTGATTTTTTGGATGTTGATTTTCATGATGCTGACGATGACTTCTTATCTTTCGAAGGGGTGGGTACAAGTTGTTGATCACTTGATTTCATTAGTCTCATATTCCAAAGTGTATACAATTAAATTGCCTTTATTTATAGCACTTTCCAGACTTGAAAGAACTATCGGTTATATTTAAGTGGTCGTATCCTGTTGAGGATTTTACTGTCCAAACAATATTATCACGGACATTGCCTTACGTTCTTGGAATAACGTCATTGACTCTATATCTCCAGTTTGAAAATCTACCGAATATCAATTTGAAAGAACTAGTCAGATTTCCTCATCTTGAAAAACTGTCCTTGCAAGTTTATTATAGAAACAGAAACAACACTGAACATGCGAAATTTGATGAAAATCTGGATGTATTCTGTCCCAAACTGCAAGATGTGACATTGAGTGATTATTTTTTTTATTCTATTTTTTTTCAATTTTACAATAATTATAATAAACTTATTGAATTGGGGTACTTTTTTTTAGTTAAAGTTTATGCCACAGACTCTGCACTGCGTTCTTTGTTCTCACTGACTAATCTGGAAAAGCTGCATTTAATGATATACAAACCAAGCTTTGGCTCCATGGAACAGCTGCCAGAGTTGGAAAAATTGACCGAGTGCTTTATCGAATTCAGTGACATGTCATCAACCTTAAGCTTGACAGGATTGTGCAACGCTGTCAAAAAGATGCCCAACTTGGAGAGCTTCATTATATCCGGACTTCCTAAAGAACAAATGTTTATGTTTTATTATCAAGCGATAGTTGCTGCTACGTCGCGAGACAAAAATGTTGTATTAACACTAGTTTCTGTCCGAGAGGGCTTTAGGCACCTTAAAATTGAAAGCAAAATGAATAGACAAGATACTGTTATGATAACTGACCGAAATGCCGCAGATTTAAATAAAATGTGTAATGATATCAGGGCGTTTGTGGAACAACATCTGAAAGATTACCGTATACTTTTACGCTAAGGTGCTGGTTTTGTAAGCCAAAATAAATAGTCAAGTCTCGTATTGCAAGTTCCGATTTCATTAATATTTATAGATTTTTGGTTATTATTAGAACAATTTATAGAATCAATCTTATTTTTGAAATCCAGGCTGTAACGTTTTATTGAATTCGTGTTATTGTTGTTATAAGAAAGTATGTAAAGAGAAGACATTCGTTTCAACTGTACAATTAGTTCATTCCAGTTCATTAGATAGTCATTCAATAATGTAATTTTCATATTTCAATCAACATGTAATATTCTGACGTACAGATTTAAATATTGTATAAAATAAATAAAGTCATATTCATTTTTCTTGTGAAAAACAATTTTTTATGGTATTTTTCCTTTTTTTTAACATATTCTAACCATTGGTTCGAATTTAAACAAATTCTTTTTCGGTTCCAGGTAATTTCACACAACGTCTAGGAACAATGGAAATAACCTACAGCAATTTTAATTTGAATAAAATGAAAGGCAAAGATACTATATATACTATATGTAAATTATTTTGCAAAAATTAAATTATCTGTGAGAGATTTCAGAGACACAAAAATGTAAATTTGATCTACAGTGTATAGACATAAAACCTAAGAAAAATTAGTGAACAATAAAATGCATCTTTTTTTATAAAATGTTTATTCATTTCTCTTATAAAAAAATACAAATTACACTTGTTACAAAAAACTAATATATTTTATCAAAATTTTCAACAATTTAATAACAATCACTATTTTATTCATATTCACTGGTATGAAAATCACAGTACATATAACATTCGCAAATAGTATACAGTCCCTCATATTCTCGAAACCAATCTCCATAATATTGGTTTCTCCAATAATATTCGTCTATTATCCCCTCATCACTATAGGTAAATGAACATCCTTCTAATCCACTAAGAAACTCTCGAATTTCTTGGATATAAGGTCGTAAATCGTTAGATTTAATATACAGACTTAGAGGTTCTAAGTCATAAGGAAGATTTCTATTTTTGTAAACTCTAAATGAATCTTCTGAACCTAATGAAAGATTAATGTCTTTGAAATGTATTAGTTTTTCTATTACTTTGCATGCGAATTTAACTATTCGTTGCTCATCAAGCATAGCATTGACTATGAAATATTTCAAAGCAGGAATCTTTCCGAGGGCATGGAATATACCAGATAAATTATATGATACGTCATAATTGAAATCAATTCTAAGCGTGGTCAAATTTTCAAATTGGTTTACATTCATTTTATTCAAAGATTCGGAAGTGAAGAATCTGGCGTTCGTGATTTCCAATTGCTCTAATTTTGGCAACGTCAAGAAAGATGAAACGTCAGTTGTTCCAAGACCAAATTTATCTGTAATCAATGAAGAAGATAAAAAATGGTTAAAAACAAATAAACAGTTAATAAATAATTGACAAATAAAATTTCTGAATGCAAAATAAATGCTTACGAAATTTGACAACTCGAAGACTCTGACAACTTTCTATCAATTTCGTAATAGAATCAGCTCCGAAATCTACTTCTACGTCTAAAATTGCATCACTCCATATTCGAAGTTCTTCAAGTTGAGAAAAAGCGATGATGTCCGATAAAATCCTCAAGGTATGGTTTGATTTAAAATTACTTTTGATAAGTAAATTCAGTGAATTGAGATGTTTGATTTGTTTCAGAATTGAACTCACGATGGATTCAAACTGATCTTGTGAAGCACTCACGAGTAGCGTCAGCCGTTTTACGTTAGGAAATAGCTGTAATGGAATGAAATGAGGACCAATCTCAGTAAATAACGTGTCTTACTAAATGAAGTTCAGTGTCTAAACGTGTATGATTGAACAAAAATCAAAATAGTTGCAACACAAACCGGACCAAAATGTTGGACATTGGAGTCGGGATTGACGTTCCAAATCACTTCTTCAACTGAATCGAATCCACTTGATAACATCGGCAAGGGGTTCTCAGGAAGAAACACTTTTTTCAACTTTTTATTAGACTTCACAAATTGCTCAATAATAAACTTGAAATCGATGGACTTTGTGTTTATTTTCAATTCCTCGATGTTCGTACAACTTTGAGACAACATTGAGACAAATTCTTCTGCATTGTAGTCATCAGATATCTTGTAACCGTGATCATCATTGAAAACAATTGAACCTTTTTTGCAAATACCCAGGTGTATCGATTTCACCTCCGGTCCGATGAATTGCAAGACTGATTTCATTATTTTTGGATTTACCGAACCTTTATTTATTTTTATTGCCGGAACATCGAAGCAGACCTCAATATTATTCAGTTCTATAGCAGTTACTTTTATTACCGTCCTCTGAGCTAGTTCCTCCCATCTTTTGCAAACTAAAAATTAAAAATAAAATTAATTAATCCTATGAAAGTCATAATTACAAATATTTATTTAGAATAATTTTATATTGTTTGTAAGTTTACCACGACCAGCTGACATACGGCTGAGTGGGTTAAGATACTCAAAAATGTGTAACAAACAATCGTCCACAAGGTTGTCAATTGACGTTGTCATCTTTCTATCCAAGGAAAAACTTTGCAAGTAAGATTGTTTTTTAATCCACAACATTCGTTAGTTTTACAAAATCTTAATAAAATTAAGTTTTAGTAAAATGTTTGAGAAATATATTATTTTTCATGAGATGAAAAACTTTAATTATTATTCAATAAAAAAATAACTAATTGAATCGTTATACACTCGAATTTATTTTTGTATCAGATCGCATTTCATTCTTACCCACTCCTGATTGACCCATCTATGCGGATACATAATATGTTTATTTTACATAAATTGTTAAATATTTCAAACATTACTAACCTCAATCTTGTTTACGATGAATTTTCACAAGTAAAAGTCTGTTAATGTGAAAAATATTTCTTCATCAACAACAAAATAATAAACTGAAACGATTTGATAAACGAAAATACTCTAAAACGTTATAGTAGTACTGTCTAGATTCATAAATATGCTCCAAACTGCACTCTAGACTTGAAGATAACAAACTCAAGATTCTATGCTATAGGAACGAGGAAACATGAACCGTTGGTTGGTTCATACAACCGCTCCATTCCCTCTGTTCATTTTGAAAAACAATACAAATCAAAAACAATAAATATTTCTTGAATAAATACGACTTTTATTATTAACTTATAAATTGTTTATTTCATAATTTATTTCACCAAACAAAATTTAATGGTGTTTTAAATTAAAAAAAAATAAAATTTCGATTAAGTAATATATTAATTATTGTTCCAAACAAATATTTCGGTAGAATTTCGTACGGTAAAATTAAATTGAACAATTCAAAATTTCGTAATCGTTAAGGAAAGTATTGTGATTCATAATTTCGTTGAAAATTAATACCCTTGGTATTATTTTTGTTTTTATTTTATATTAGTACTGATTTAACACTCTTCTTTTATTAGTGATATAAAATGGCGCTTCATTTTAAAATTTGTTTCGTACGTTGGTAGCATTGCCTTAATTATGAATATTTTCAGCCCAAACCTTAAAACTTACTGATCTCTTTGCTTTTCAAATGTCACGCCTTCCATTTTTGGTGGAGAGTTAAGATAGTTCACTTTTGTTTTTTTTAAACTCTAGTTCATGCCTGTTTACTTTTATTTTACTTTACTTACCACGATCAGTTTTCTTGTACTAAATATTTGTTTTTATAATGAAAAATAAATATTGAAATTGAAAAAGAAAAATAACGACATACAATGTTTCTAAGTTTTAAACAGTCAACGTTAGAAAGTATACTCTTTCTTTTAACAAAATAATGGCTTGGTAAACAAGTAGAATGAAAGATGTCTCTTTCATTTTTTCAACGTCGTTTCATCATCCAAAAAATTGTAAACAGTATTGTGCAGTTGATAGTAGGTCTCCAACAAATAGTTCTTAAAATAAATAGTCTCTTCGCATATTGGAGGAGCTTTGGCGAAAAATGGCTTAAAGACGGCATACATTTTTGCCGTTTCTTGAAGAAATTCCGAAGCAGAATTAGCAGAAATTCTTTTCTTGTTCCCCTTGTCCTTCTGCCTCAAGACGGCAGTACTGATTTTTTTAAAAAGGGTCGCAAGTTCCTTCATCGTTGATACATTCTTTACCAATGCCTGTTGAGAAAGGAAAAACAATAAATGTAGCAGCTTAAACATGGATAGATCATGCGAACAGAGATAAAATTATTAAAAAATTGAAAAGCAATTACACCAGAAACAGACAACTCGTGCGAAATGTTATTCGAGCAGACTTCACACGTGCATGGGTGCAATAAAATGGCTTTTAAGAACGTGTTTCTTTCATCTTTTGGAAGTTTTACTAAAGCTTGGTCGAAAACAGAGAATGTCAGCTGAAAAAAGTATTTCACAATATTATCAATTTCGGTCAATAATGATTTATTTCATTCATTAATTTTCATTTTTAATACCAAAATCATATCGTCAAACTTACCGCTTGTCCTTTTTTGATATGATCAATGGCCACCAGTATCTGATAATTTTTAAGCGAAAAATTAGCAGTGTTTATGTGAACTATGTCTAACTTATGAATTGAAAAAACCGTCCATCCGTTTTTGAGCATCCGGATCCGATTTTAGTATTTCATACATTACGTCCTCCAACTCCTTCATGGATCCGAAATTTTGAACGATTTTTGCAGCTTTGATGCTCAACTTCAGAGACATTTTGAACCTGAAATAAAATTTAAAATAATAGGTTTTTTGTTTTTCTTTGCGTTTTATATTTCGTTTACTTTTTTTAAATAAGTTTGAAAATTTTTTATTGAAATAATCTTTAGTTTATAAAAAATAACCTACAAAGTGCAATTGTGATATCTACAGTTGAAACTAAACTTACTTGTAAGGTGAAGCAGAAAAATGTCAAGAAATGAAGATATCTTTTTATTTTGAGATTCTATTTTGCTAAGGCTATGCAGACAAAAATCGAGAAATGAAACTGGAACGAACGAGAATCAACACAACAATAACAAATAAAGAGGGGTTTCCCGCTATTTACACTTTTTAATCTGTGACTATGTTCACACCGTACGAGACCGGTGAAAATTAACCTCTCCCACAGCCCGCCTGTCAAAATTTTAAGTGTCTTGAAACTAAGTTGAGGTAATATAAAAAGTCAACTGATTTCATTTGCCCAGCATACATTTTGAAAAAAAAAGATATGGATATCATAATACGTTGATTTTGTGCACAAAAAGAACCAACGAATTTTTTAGTGGAAAATTCAAATTTGATCTACAAAAAATAAAAAAAAGTAACAAAAATTATCAAACAATGAAATGCTTTTTTGTTTATAAAATGTTTATTCAATTCTCTTATGAAGTTATACGAATTACACTTGTTACAAGAAATTAATACATTTTATCAAAATGCTTTTATTGTTTTCTTCTCAATCAATAACCGAACGTTCATCTAACAATAACAACATTTGCAATAAGTATACAGTCTATCATATTTGTCAGTCCAAACTCCTCTTATATTTCTCAAATAATATTCTTCGTTATCATTCAGAAAAATAAATGAACATCCTTCTAGTCTACTAACAAACTCCCGAATTTCTTCACAATAGTTTTCTTCATAATGAGGTGTTGTAATCCACAGTTTTAGAGGTTCTGAATTGAGACGTAGACTGTCATTTTTATAAACTCTAAGCGATTTCTTATAAGATGAAATAATAATGTCTCTGTCATTTATTAGTTTTTGAATCACGATGCAAATGAATCCAAGTCCTTTTTCCTGAGGAACTATCAAATCTTTCAAAGCAGGCATCATTTCAATGGCTTTAAATATACCAGAGCCATCAAAGAAACCGCAATCGCGGAAATCAATTTTAAGCCAAGTCAAATTTTCAAGTTGGTTTAAATTAATGTTCTTCAAAGATTTGTAAGTGAAGAATCTGGCGTGCGTGATTTCCAGTTCCTCTAATTTTGGCAGCGTCAAGAAAGAAGAAATGTCAGTTGTTCCAAAACCAAAAGCGTCTGTAAACAAGGGAAAACATGAAAAATGGTTGAAAAAAATCAACAATTCATTGACATATAAAATTTCATGAAAAAAAAAAAGAGTACTTACGAAGTTTGAGAACTCGAAGATTCTGACAACTTTCTATTAATTTCGTAACAGAATTCGCTTCGAAATCTCGTACTGCATATAAGAATAGGCAACTTCCTATTCGAAGTTCTTCAAGTTGAGAAAAGGCGCTGATGTCCGACAACATCCTCAAGACTGGGGTTGGTTTAAAAAAATCAGTTTTGAAACCAGTACCGATGACTAAATTCAGTGACTTGAGATTTTTGTTGATTTGTTGCAGTACCGAGCCCAAGAAGGATTCAAACTCATCGTCTGGAGCATGCACATTAAGCGTCAGATTTTTCACGTTGGGAAATGCCTGTAATCAAATGATATGACCAGTCTCAGTAAATAAAATTGAATGTCTAAACATGTATGGATTGAACAAAAGTCAAAATAGTTGTGACACAAACCGGAATAAAATTTTGGGTATTGTAGTCGGGTTCGGCGGTCAAAATCACTTCTTCAACTGAATCGAATCTACTTGAGAACACTGGCAAGGGAATTGGAGGAAGAAACACTTTTTTTAACTTTCTGTTAGACTTCGAAAATTGTTCACAAATAAATTTCAAATCGATGGACATCGTCTTGATTTTCAATTTCTCAATGTTTGTACAACTTTGAGACAACATCGAGATATATTCTTCTGCATTGTAGTCGCCAAGTATCCGGTAACCGTAATACTTATTAAAAACGACTGAACCTTTTGTGCAAGTATCCAGGTTTATTGTCTTCACCTCCGGTCCGATGTATTGTAAGGCTGATTTTACTATATCTAGACTTGCCGAACTCTTTTTTATGTAACATCCCGGACGATCGTAACAGAAGTCGAGATGATTCAGATCTATGTCAGTTACTTTTATTAACGTCCTTCGAGCTAGTTCTTCCCACCTTTTGCAAACTAAAAATTAAAAATAAAATTAATTAATCCTATCAAATTCATAATCGCAAATATTTATTTAGAATAATTTTATATATTGTAAGTTTACCAAGGGCAACTGACACACAGCTGATCGGGTCAAGATATTTAAAAATGTGTAACAAACAATCGTCCACAAGGTTGTCAATCGGCGTCGTCATCTTTCTATGCAAGGAAAAACTTTGCAAACAAGGTTGTCTTTAAATTCGATTATTTTTATGTTAGGTTTACAAAAACTGAACAAAATTCAGTTTCTGATCATTAATTTTGTAATTTTAGAAAAGTACTTTTAAAGCAGTAGTCAACATTTCATAGGATTAACCGGCGAGTTGAACAGACAGAGTTAAGCAATAAATGAACAACGGATTGATTAAAAAGCGACGGATTTAATAATATAGTTGTCGCGGTGCACGTGATGCATTTTAGAGTAAGACGGAAAACGGAACGAAAGCGGATGCTGCAGATGCAGTGGTGGGTGGTGAAAAGCGGAAGTGTGGTGGGGGTTGCAATTGGGCCTGGGCCTCGTGTGATTCTGATTGTTGTGACAGATGGCGTGTTTCAGCTAGTATGAAAGTGTACGGATACAATTTTCAGTTACAATTTCTCCTGACCTATTTTCTTAACACGGCTTATTTCTGACTCACGTATTCGCTGATGATTCATCATAAATATAAATATTAAATTCAAATAAATTTGAATTTAAACTTTAGTAGACATAAAAAATTTGTAGCATTCTATCTATTCGGCGGTGTTTGCATATCGCCATATAATTATACCGACTAAGTCCATAATTGTACCTTGTGCTATACATGAGTGAGTTGAAATGTTTAAGAAATATAACATTTCATTAGATGAGAAACTTTTATTATTATTCTAAGAATATCCTATGAATATTTCCTAAAAAAATATTCCAAAAAATATTTAATAAACAATAAAATGCTTTTTGGTATATACAATTTTTATTCAATTCTCTTATAAAGTTAGTAATATGAATTACATTTGTTACAAAAAATAATAAATTTTCTAAAAATGTTGAACAATTAAAACGATTTCAACGGATTGATCGGGCGGTATCAATCATAATAAGTTATTTTCTATCACTCTATCACGAGAACTCAATCACTATTTTCTTCATTTTCACTGGTATCAGAAAGGTCAGTAGCATTATAACAGGAAAATGAATCGCAGAAAGAATAAATGTCGCGATATTCCTCACACCAATCTTCATATATACTTTCATCAATTTCATTCCACTCAATATACGAACATCCTTCTAATCTACTTACGAAATTCCGAATTTCTTTAAAATAGAGTACTAATTCTTTAGATCTCACATACAAATTTAGAGGATCTGATTTGAATCGTACATTTTCAATTTTGAAAATTCTTAATGGACATTCTAAACTTGATGAAAGAATAATGTCTTTGTCATTTCTTAGTTTTTTTATCATATTGCAAGTGAGTTCAACTACTTGTTCATCAGGTACAACATCAACAATGAGAACTTTCAAAGCAGGCATCTTTTTAATGGCATCACATATACCAGAGAAATTCAATGATTTGTAATAGTTGAAATCAATTCTAAGCCTGGTCAAATGTTCAAATTGATTCGGTAACTTCAAAAAAGAAGAAACGTCGGTTGTTCCAAGACCGAATTTATCTAAATAACGATGAAGAATATAAAAATGGTTAAAAACAGCTAATAAATAATTGACAAATAAAATTTGTGAATACATAATAAATGCTTACAAATTTTGACAACTCGAAGATTCAAACAACTTTCAATCAACTTCGAAACAGAATGAGCTCCGAAATCTGCATCTGTGTGTAAGATTGCGTCGCTCCATATTCGAAGTTCTTCAAGTTGAGACAAAGCGCTGATGTCCGTTAACATCCTCAAGATTTCTTTTGATGAGCAATAATTACGAATGAGTATATTCAGTGACTTAAGATGTTTGATGTTTTGCAAAATTGAACCCACGATAGGTTCAAACTGATCGAGAGGAGAATTCACGTGTATCGTCAGCTTTTTCACGTTGGGAAATAGCTATAATCAAATGAAATAAGGATTAGTCTCAGTAAATAAAATTTAGTGAGTATAGAGTGTTGATCTATAAATTACACTAAATTCAAAATAGTTGCAACACAAACCCGACCAAAATATTCTACATGGAAGGCAGGATAGATGCTCCAAATCACTTCTTCAACTGAATCGAATCCACTGGGCAACATCGGCAAGTCGCTGTCAGGAAGAATCACTTTTCTCAACTTTGTATTCGATTTCAAAAATTGCTCACACAAAATGAGTAAATCAGTGAAAATTGTTCTGATTTGCAATTCCTCAATGTTTGTGCAACTTTGAGACAACATTGAGATAAGCTCTGAAGCATTGTAGTCATCAATTATCCGGTAACTGTAATAACCATTAAAAACGATTGTATTGCCTTCGCAAACACCCAGGTGTATGGACTTCACTTCTGGTCCGATGTATTGCAAAGCTGATTTTATTATTTCTTGACTCGTCAATTCTTTGTTCATTTTTATTCGCGGACGATTGCCATAACAGAACTTCGTATTA
>JAPYZS010000772.1:0-45023 GCA_030522925.1 Trissolcus japonicus
TTGTTCAGCCGATCGGCTGTGCAATTCTGCGCCGCGCGCCATCTGTTGGCAAAGCCGGCCCGTTGTTGAGTTCGCAATCAACTAACATTTCACCTTAAACGTAGTAGCAATTTACTTTCAGCAATCAAAGATAGTGGTATTGGAAAATATTTGATTTGATACAACAAACGAATATTGTTTTGTTCTTTCGATGCAGTTTGAACGATTGTCAAACCTGAACTGTTTTTTTTTTTTTTAATTGAAGTTGTTTTAACACTTAGATGATTATTTTTCAAGAACCATTTTGTTGTCTGAGTGTTCAGATTGTTACCAAAATGAGACGAGCAAATAATGATGAGTTAATTTGAATTCCGTTTTGTTAATTATTAAAACCTTTTTGCAAGTACAAATTTTCATGATTTGCTTTGTAAACATTGCCACTCATTAGAAACACATGAAAGAAGCATGACGAGTGCTTTTTCTTCCCTTAGTTTGGCTTTAGTATTCAAGTTTACAGCTGAATTAGGGATTTACAGGGGTTAATTTCTCTGGTCAAACATTACTGCTGTGCGTAGCCGGCGGAAGAAAGAAATACCACATCCCAGGAAGAAAAGGCCACGATGAAGAAAATGTTCGCAATTTAATACTGAGCGAATTTCGGACAAAAACTCATTGCTCTCGAGCAACACGTATACTTATGTTACTTTTCATTAACAGCATTCTCCTCTGTAGCGCAGTTTCAACATTTTCAACAATTTTATGATGCAATAAATTAACTGATTAATTCATTTTATTATTCGAGATGAAAATTGTGGTTGGTAAGTTAACAAGTAGTGTGTTAATAAAAATTGTTATAAAGACCGGATGAATATTAATGTTAAATGTTCTTTTTTTTTACAAAATATATATTGTTTAATATATTCCAAAATTGGAATAATAATAACTTTATGGTTAAAGCGAAACAGCAAATTTTACGAAATAAAAGGAAAAACACGAAGAACGAGTATAATCTGATGAAAGTATAATACAGTTATTTGCAG
The DNA here is from genome assembly GCA_030522925.1 of Trissolcus japonicus. Classification (NCBI taxonomy): domain Eukaryota; kingdom Metazoa; phylum Arthropoda; class Insecta; order Hymenoptera; family Scelionidae; genus Trissolcus; species Trissolcus japonicus. Next base: position 1,020 of record JAPYZS010000772.1, read on the forward strand.
CTTTTGGAATTAATTTTTCTTTGGACAAGTCATACAATGTACGAGGAAAGGACAGCTAGTCTTTTATGGTCTTCGGAATCATAATTTTTGTGATCTGGTTTTTTGATCTTGTGTAAGCTTCCAAAATATTGGCCATTGCTGAAAGATCTCAGCCTCACTGCAGACGGTGAACTTATTACGCTTTTTAGCTTGAAAGCATTGATTGAAAACGCGAGGTTCAAAAAAAAGGGGAAACAAGTTTTTATTCTTATCACAGTGAAAAAATGCACAACGTACAGTTACAACGCACACAGTACATACAATTTCGTCCATATTACATGACGAAAAAAGTCGGCGGAAAAATAGTCAAAAAATCGGTACAATTTTTACATAACAGTATGATAAAGTAGTGGTGAAGTGAAAATGTATTCATACATTAATCTAACAGATGAACGAAAATTATTCTTGGTGAAAATTTTCAATTTTGGACAAATTTATTTATTTATTTATTTCAAGAAATTGGCGTCTATTGTATATAAATTATGTTACACATAAGAAAAAAAAATTAAATGTAAAATGTAGAAATATAAATATAAATACTAAAAGTATAACATTAAATAAAATATAAGTATACAATATGAATATTTTTTTTTGATGACTAAATTGGTAAGATTAGGAACACAGCAACATAATAATATTTTTTAATAATTGAAAATAATTTTTACTGGTATTAAAAAATAAACCCAAAAATCTTTACGTGCAATAAATTTCTCGCTGAAAAAATCTTTTCCAAGAATAAAACTATTTAGAAATGCCCTTTAGATATTTCCTTTGAAAAAATGCTCAATCGACTATTTCAGTAAAAGAAATGAACATTGAGATGAAACATTTTGCACTTAATGAGAGAAGATACAATTGTGTAGACTGCGATGAATAGATAAACACAAATAAAACAAGACCTATTGGACATTGGTTTTAATTAGGACTTTTAGAGCGTAGAAACCTAAAGTTTGCGCGTTATTAATACCAGCTTCGTTATCTAAAAACTTTATAATCAACATTCAAAGTTGTCCTTTCCAAATTTTGACTCCCAAGTCTTTTGACAAATTACTCATTGGGTTCGAAGAAACATGTCCAGACGAAAATTGCCTCCCTCAAATGTTGCAGACCGACAACCTAATATTCAACCAGCAATTTTTTAATTACTCAAAAAACCGTCATCTTATCATCTTTGCGAATTTTGTAGTTGAAACAACTTGAACATGTTTTACACTTCTGCTATTGATCGGTGACTCCGATATTGCTTTGTTGTATGAACAAAAATTTAAAAAACATACATGTATAAAAAATGAGATAAAATATTCAAAGATGTTGGAATAACAAAAAAGGAATTTTTATTTCTGAGTTTTTTTTTTTTTCATCCGAAACAACTAAGTTATTTTCACTATGAATATAATATGAACGTTAAAGTATGTTCGTTTAATTAATTAATTTTGTGGAATTTAGTTTGCGAGCCGACGCGGCACGCCTGAAAAATTTTTCTCTAAAAGAGTCAATTTTTGTGAAACGCAAATCTAAATGCTGAGGGGAACGCCTAACTCATGTTTGTCAGTTGGATTTCTGGGGTGGAATTAGTGGGAAATCTCGTTAGAAAGAATCGTGACTGGTTTTCCGTGGTTAACGAGAGCACGCGACTAGGTGCGTATATCGAGCGACTTTAGATCACATGTGTTGCTAGGGAAGAGAAAACAGTTCGAACGCGCTCTCTTCTAATGAATAAAACGTCTGCTCCGGGGAAAAAAAGGGGGGAGGGTTCAACTTGAAATGAAAAAGTGAAAAAGTTTTCTCAATTAAATGTGTTTTCGTTTTGACCGGGCAACAACAACAATTTGGGAATGAAAATTTATCTGCAATGTAAATTTGCAAAAAAAGAATTTATGAGGATCTCCCGGTCCGCTGTCAGCAGGAAAATAAAATGTGAAAAGCAATATGGGAATCGCAATGTCGTGCGATTTCGAATTCGGCGCGGGTAATAATAAAGTCCCTGGCGTTTTAAGCGCCGTTAATATCGGCCGACGGAGATAATATTGGTGATGTATGCTAACGGGCTTTCGACCGTTAGTTTTTCTTCCCTTTTACGGTGGACCTTAAATGATTTACCGTCGGCGATTCGACTCCGCCACGCCGACAGGAAAAACGCCGCCGGAGCAGGTTAATCCCTCGAGGATCACTTGGTACGCCAGGAACACGACTTTTGCGCGCTTCGATTGCCCCGAAGTTTACGAAACAACGCGAAACTTCGTCGCCCGCCGCGGCCTAACTGAATGAGAAATAAGATTTCGTTATCGCCGAAACAAATTCAATGCCTCGCGCCCACGCGATTCCCAATAAATTTTCGTGACGCGGCAGAGAGAACGCGGTGAAAATGATAGGGAAATGGTTTCAAATGGTGATTTACACGGCACGAGATAAAATTTAAGATAGAACCTATACAGGAGAAATTGTTACTTTTGTTATTCTTAATTATTTTTTATCTTTTTATTCTTTTTTTTAATTTCATAAAATAAATAAATTTAACATTTAATATTCAAATCTTTACTATGTAACAATAACAACCGCCAATTTTGAATGATTCAATTATTTTATTTATCACTAAACTTGAATATCATCCCGTGGAAACAATTTGGAAAAAGAATTTTGAAAAACAACTGGCAACAAAACTTCGGGGCGGGTCATCCGCAAAAGTTCTAATGAACGAAAAAATTCTGCCAGGATGTGCTTTTGTCTGTCCTTTTCGTGAGCTTTATTGTTTAGCAAGAAATATGACTTTACTATTTCAAGATTAATAGATTTTTTTCACACAAATTAAGAACCGGTTTTTCCTATTGAAAGTGGAAAAAAAAAACTGTCATTATTTCTACTGACGCAACCTCGATCGCCAAAAATTTTCGAACTCATTATATTTATGAATTGCCAACACAATTAGCAGGACGCATTAATTTTCGTCCAATCGATATTCTTTCTTCCATTAAAAAAAATCCCCCATTCCCCATCTTTTTGTCAGAAATTTTCATCCTTTTGATAACTCTTTAATTATCTCTTTGTTTCAACTCCACTTCTTTTTGCTATGATTATTTTTTATTCCACTTTGAGTCCTCTTGAACCTTTTAAATCATATCTCCAGGATAGCCGTCATATTCCTTTTAATTTTATTTTTTGCCGTCTTTTCAGGGTTGTCCTTTTATTGTATTCCGAGTCAATCGTTTGATGTTGCGCTTTAATTTGAGAAAGAGAATGAACGGGACGGAAATTATTAAACACTCGAGGTTAGCAGTTCAACGGAATATCAGTCAGTGCGGTTGAACGCAAATAAAAAAAAAAAGATGTTTTCGATAGGTCAAGACAATTTTTTTGCCTTTATTATTATATAAAAACCAAAAGAAAAGTGTCCTTGGCTTTTTATTCCTTTTCGTACAATAGCGTGAGTAACGGAATCACGATAATAAAAGCAATATCACGACCAGTGTCGAATTCAATAGAAGGATTTAACGGACAACCCAGCAATTCACTCTGGATATATATAAGACATGTTTTTGTCCACCCGAGAGCTTTTCTCGATAAATGATAATTAAAAGCAAACTCCTTCAAGGATGTTTGCCATCGCCCAATCGGTCCGACTCATTTTTTGACTACCAAAATAAATATTCAAGATAACATTTGCGTAGTCTCTCAACTATGAAAATTGGTCTCGTTAATCCACCCCGTTGGATAAACATTTTTCCACAATTTTATTTATCATTTATTTAATGCCGCAAAAGCTTGACAAAAGCTCGTCCCAGTTTTTAGTATGGATATTATAATTGTTCCGACTGTCGCTTGAAATAATACCAAACTTAACATGAGCGTTAACAATCGTTCGCGTTGGCGTGTCGATTGCGAAGATACCGTGCGTGGTAGGGTGAAAAATACAAAAAAAAAAAAAAAAAAGAAAAAAAAATTTCTAACATAAAAAAAAAGATTGACGGATAATTTTAGCCGATCACATGGCGTTCTGTTTCCCGTGAGATCAAACCCAGCGCCGGGCTTTATTAACTTAACCGGGACACCCGGAGATTCAAAAGTCTTTCGCATCAGAATGGCGCTCAAAGTTGTTGAATATTTATCACAGCGGCTCGCGCGCTCTCCTCTCAATGATTATTATATTAGCGTGAGACAACATGACCCGTCTTCCGTCTGCTCGACGTTTGAATGTATTGTCGAAACTGCACCTTCTATTTATAACCCGAAACATGAATTTTCTATGACGCGAACTTTCGCCGGCTAACGCGAAACTCGCGCAACTTTTGGGTAATTGGATATTTAAAAATTCCCTCAAAATAGATTGTGGACCGCTTTATTTCAGGAGCTTCCATTTTAACCAGTTGTCATAACAATACAAACAGTTACATGTGTTACTGTCGGTGTACCCGATAACAACATCGGGCCAATTATTTATACTCGGATACACAAATAAGATACCGTTTTTCTATCCCAACCGTCTCCGGTTGCAACAAAAAAATGATAAATACAACTTGTTTATTTTTTTTTTTTTAACATTATTTATTGTTATGACTTTTAAAGTTGAGCCGGCCGTGTTTTGTTCGAGCGCGTCGTTATGTGAGCGTGGTTTCACACGGCGAGTGAACGGCCGGAGATAAGTTTTGCAGAAAGGCAAGTACCTTTGTGGTGCCTAAGATGAGAATGGCCGCAGCAAGGCTGCTCGAAGTAGGCATGTCCGGGATGCGTGCCGGCAGGCCTACCAGCGAGAACTGGTCCCAAGAGCTGACTCAAAGCAGCTGTGAGTACAGCTGCTTTCACCAGCATCGTGACGAGATCCGCCAGTCCGTTGCGTCGCTGCATTCTCGCACAAAACACGAGATCGAACGGAATACGAATAATATTCACCAGAAAAACCAACAATTGCGATCATAAAATCATAACACGTGACCTGAGAACGAACGGAACGCTAATAACAAAAAAAAATAGGTAACGAAATGAAACAAACGGAGGCACTCAAAGATCGGCACTCATTTTTAAACCCCGGCACAGGTAATGCTGCATTTCCGTTAGGGCCGAGGATTTGACCTTGGCCGGTTGCGTTCAGAACTGTGCCTGTCTTTATCCGACTCGTCTCTCTTGCACTTTGCCGCGAGGACAAAGGAATTCTTCGTCGGCGGACTCGGTGTTGGCGACTGCGGCCGATTTTTGACTTTTATTAATTGGACCGACACTGGCGCCCGTTACGAGACGGCCAACTTGAATCCAGAGTCGCGTGCATCCGTGGGATGCTACTCGGGGGTTCCCCAGACGCTGCTAACACCGCTGTATCCACTGATTCAAATGAACGAACGTGGTTTGGGTTTTGAACATCTGATGGTCGATAACACTGGAGACGCGAGGGAGCACGCCACCTCAGACACGAGGACGGTGTTTGACAAAGAAACAGACAACTCCTCTCGTCGGAGGTCGCGCCAGTACTATCAAGTGCTATTACCCTCGCTTCTACGCTGCCTTGCCGCGTCCGAGCCGGCTCGGCTGTTTCCGCGCCCGCTCGGCTCCTCTCACTTGGTTCACGAACCGCGCTCGTCTCATCCAATCCCGGGCGCCCCTCGCCCCATCCCACCTATGGCCTGCCGAAGGGGGGACCCAGGTCTGTGTCCGACGCCGGAGACTTTTACTGGCGTGCACAACTTGGTATCGCGGAACCGCAGGTGTTGTACTTATTTGAATACCCTAATGGTGTAATGCGACATAAAACGCCGATTTTCCAGCGACGAATTTCGTTCCCGCAAAGATTTCCGGGTCGAAGTGAAAATTTGATTAGGCGCCGCGCAAAATAATGGACGGGCATTTTCTAAGGTGAATCTCTAGGGATCAAATCAAAATTTCGGGTTTGAGGTTTGTTGAGGTTGTTATTGTTAGGTTGGACGCTTTTTTGGTCTGAGTTTAGTTGATGGGATTGATTGTTTTTGAAAGTGATGCAATCAAACAAATTCATTTGTGAAATTTGGAGACGTCCTTTCAAAAATTGTCCGTTCATTGAATCGTGCAGAAATCAAATCATCATTAGGAAGTCTGGGGTTGTTGATTTGGTTGTTGTTATTATTTGAAAAAGTTTAATCTGATCGATGAATTTGTTTCAATGTTTGATGCAATGACGGAAAAAGAGAAATGTTAATGAAATGATTGAAATTATTTTCCCATTAATGTAATGAAACAAATTCAGTTCATTGTGGAAATTGGAAGGCGTCCATTGAAAAATTGTATTATGTGATGGTAATGACTCAGTTATAAAATTGTATAACGAATTGATACAAATCTCCTTTTATCAAATTTCATGCAATCATCCCATCTTTCGATTAAATATAGCGATGAAACAAATGGCGTATGATAATTATTTTCACATGTGATGCGATTTATTGGTTTTATTATGTACTATTCGCAATCAAATAAAAAAAAGTGACCGCTAAAAATTGTAAAAAAAAATGTAAAACAACATTTATCGTCGAAACCGTTTTTGCTGTAATATCAGATGAAATGATATTAGGATGAAAATTGTAAACAAACATTTTGAAAACTTTTTTCTTGGAATTTATAATACACAAGAAGGTTATTTTTATGTGAATACGTTTGTGGAATACAATTATACCGTACAAAAAACTGGAAACTAAAATTGTAAGTGAAACATTTTATGTTAGATTTTTTTATATCATACAAATTTAATTAAATATTCTAAATTTTATAACATAGGTCGGAGGTCTCTCTTTGGTTCTACTAATATTATTTTTTTTTATTAAATTGACGTTAAACTGCGGGACAACTTCCTAGAAAATATAATATATGTTGTTCGGTTTATTCATGAAAATGTTTTTAAAAAAATAAAAAATTTAATTCTCAATGTATAAATTCACAGAATAAATTAAGGGTGAGAAATGGCGCAAGATGAAAAATTTGAAATATTATTAATAAAATATCCCAACCTAATGAGGCATTTCCTGTGACAAAAACAACATTGTATGAAGGAAATTATATCGCCTTCATTTAGAATTGTTTAAAGTTAACTAATCGTGCCGAATAAATCACGAATCGTCTCGTGATGAATTAATCGTGAGAATTCCACACCCGTCATTTATCTATGACCATTGCATTTACGATACTTTCCATGCGGACGTCAAAATGGGATCAAAATACGATTCCATGTAACTTCAGACCGGGATAGATATACAGCAGAGCGCAACTTCAAACTGTCTTATTTATTGACAGTTTGTATGACGGAACTCTAAACAGCAACCATAATTCACATTGAAGTCTCTAGACCATATAATGAACGTTAAAAGCGCTATACAGCGTAAATTCGTGGTACAGTAGACTTCTGAAGCAAAAGTGGGGTATATCCAGCTGTGTTTAACGTTAGCATTTCGTAAGGGTAAAAAATCCAGATTTTCTAAAAATGTAGTACTTTCAACGTTTAGTTCTAAAAATGATTTATTCATTCGTTCATTTATTTTATATTTCGTTGAAAGTTATTTTAGTATTTTAGGATTCTATTATCAAAATAATTTCTTTAAAAATTAAACACCGACTAAAAATCATTAAAATTATTTTTTTTTTACATTTTGTTTCCCCCCCCCCCCCATTATTTTTTGGCCGAAGTTAAATTTAGTACGACTATATTGTATTTTCCCAATGACTATCGGCGTATTTTCATACTGTCGGTCGTTAGTTATACCTATATTGCCAACGACCAGTGGTGTGATTTTACGATACGTTTTATGTAGCAGCACAAAACCCCGAAAAAAAAATTAAATAATTTTTTGCACAAGTAGATGTTCACAAATGTCTGAACGCAAACATCAAAACAAAAAAAAAGCAGAAAATTAAAGATCCAATTATTATTTTTTTTCAAATAGTATGTCAATGAGTTAATAGTTAGGGTGGAAAAAAATTTAATTAACAAGAACAGAATAACGATGCTGGGTAGGAAATTATGAATTTCGCGGAGACAAGAGTCGAAAAGCGACGCTTGATACCTTGCAGTTTATCAGTCGCAGAACTATTCCGGAAATATAGGTTGAGCGACATAAAGCAAACGCATAAATTCCCTCACGAAGAAGCAAAATTGTTATAGCATTAACTGTTGTCGACGTCATGTTAATTGTAATTTAGTAACTTTGCACAACGCTGTGTTATATTTCGCTAGAGCGCTGGATGAAATTTAACGTTTTCAAATGAACTCTGCCTCTCTCTCTCTTTCGACCTATCTCTCTCTCTCTGTTGGCGTTAGAGACATTTCTTCTAGACCTTTTTAATGGAAACATATCCTGGATGCTTCGAATCGAAAATGACGCGGCTTAATTAATCGCAAAACAGCAGCGAGTTCGTTCGAATCAACAATAGTCAAACTAATTTGCGAAGTGGATCGTACAGGACTTATTGAATCCGCGCCAAATACACCGGCATGGACAAACTCGTACAGCTATATACATTGCTTCACATGCGGTTGCAGGTCAAATTTTGTTTACCGGCGCATGCGACAATTCGAAAGATATATACGCAGTGATTTTTTTGCATTTATAAACGAAATATAAACATCCTGCTCGCTGATGTAAATAAATATGTATAATTGACGATGTTCACTATTACAAAGTCATGCATGTTCAGTTGAGGTACAAAAAAGTAACAACTTTTTTTTTAAATTAATGAATAAAATGTAACACAACGTTAATAGTTTACTAAATACAGTTGCAGTTCCTTGTATGAAACGGGTTGTGAAAACAACATTCAAAGTGAATCTGTATTCAATAATCGATGATCATCATTATTGCAACAAGACTGAAAGAGTTTAAAGTTGATAGATGATCGGAAAAAGATCAATTTCTTTTTTTTTTAATTATTCATTTAATCAGTTTTACGTGTTGTAAAAAATTTAATTCCATCAAATTCTGATAATTTTCTTATACGTCTGAGCGTTTATCGACCACGTTTGTTATATTATTTTAATCACTAGACCTGTTCTGTCAAAGTTGTGCATTCCGTGGGTGGTTGTACATCTGAACCTATCGCTCTAAAGATGGTAAATGTTGTTGCGATAGTGAAAAAAAAAAAAAAAAGAAAAACATTAGAACTCGCAGGAGTTTAATATTAAAACGGATTTTACACCGAACGTAATGGGAATTTAAGAGGCTATATCCTAAACGGAGGCAATACAAGATCAACTTTATGTACTGCGTCTTGAATCATGATTTAGTTCAATGAAAAATTATCACGACTGCTCAATTAAAAATTCAATGCAATTCGGAGCTGATGCATAAATGCAATTTAGTGAATGTTAAATCTGAAATTAAAGTCCTTTTAGTTAAATCAAAGTTTTTTAAATTTGTTCGTTTATTTCATTCGAAGGTGTGCATCTTCGCATCAATTTTTGATGCAAAGTTAATTGAACAAAATTTATACAGTTTACCATTCAGAAATGTAGTAATGTTATGCGATGTACTCGACAAAATTTTTGTCTGCGGGATTTCAATATTTCAGCAGAAGTAATTGGAAAACTTTTTATTATATTTATCGAATATCGCATCGCGGGTGTGAATATTCTTACATCGCGACACCATTTTTCACTTATTGATTCCTGGATGGGATTCGCAGTTCCACAGCTTCAACCATCAGCGGCTTGGGCCATTGAGTGACTTTATTTTCGCAAGGTGATTCCTCGTGCTAATGTCAGAGAGTCAGCGTCTCATGCAATGCTAAATCGTACCGCTGAAATGGGATCGCGTTCGATGCCTGAAAACTCAGCATAGCAGTCCTACGCTCACGCTTGCGTTATTTTGTTTTAAAATTCCCTCGACAAGGATTCGCCCGGTGAAAATGGCGAAAATTCAACTTGATCCCCCTCCCTCCCAAAAATGCACCCCTTTTTTAGTTCGAGTTTCATTTTCCGTTCATCTTCGCTGCACAAAGTCTAGCCACTTTACAGAACGACGTGGCAAGACTGCATCTTTTTTCTTTCGACTTGGCTAACTTTAAGGGTATCCGCATTTGCATATCGACTTATTCATACGGCCGCTTTATTCTCTCGTCCTAAGCGAGTATCTTCCGCGCTACGTTCGCTCTGAGCACTTCCAAGACAATTTTTGCTACTGACTTTTACAACATGAAATTACATCGCAACCTAACGAAAAAAAAAAAAAAAATTTTTTTTCTCAACTGAAATTAAAATTTCTTTTGAAATCAGACTTGCCCTCATCATCGTTGAAATTTCGTTTCCTGCGTGCTCCCTTTCCTCTTCCTTTCTTTTTCTTCTTCAATATATTCAGCGTCAGAAAGTTTTGCAGTTTTATGGATTTTTACACTGTTATCAACGATTTTGCAGAGAAACGCGAATCATTTGAATTGAGAATACATTCACCGTGAAAAGACCGTTAATAATTGATACGAAGAAGAAGTTTGGACATTTCGAAAACTATTTCCCGTTTAATTAAGATGGACGACTGTCGCCAGGGAGAGGAAAAAAGTTTATTGCACTATTACGTTTCGTAAAATTCTTATCTCTTGGCGCAGCATCTCTTAGAATTCAAGATTTGTAGTTAAAATACAAGCAACTATTTATTTTATTGTCGGCATAAAAAAAAAAAAGTTGAATCAATTTTTAACTCTAGTTTCCTTTTTTTTTTTCTTCAATAGCGAGATAGTCGAGTTTTGATATCAAGTTCTGACTTTTTAATGCGAAATTGCGCTTGGAAACTTTGTGTCTTAGTTTATTTTATAGAAAACATATAAGAAGCGTAAAAAGAAATAATAAAAATGTGTAAGATATTGCAGGGAAGTTGTACATTATCATTTTTAAGTAAAAATGTTTGACAAGTCATTTTGTGTATGCTAATATAATTTCAAATCGATATTATGATCAGTTGCAAATGTTACAGTTTTTTTTTTGAAATTTCGACATGCGCCACTCCACAAAAATATTCCGAGGGAAGCTAATTCGGAAGATCGAAAAATTAGCCTTAAGAAGTGTAGCATCCGAGCGATTATGAACTTCTTCTTCTTATTTATAATTGATAGCAGTGTCGTAAAGCGGGATTATGTGCACCACAGTTGTGTGCGAGTGTGCACGTAGGGTGAATATCTTATGTCAAGTTAGCAAACCCGAGTTAAACCGTGCTTACTTTACCGTTGTAGTGTTTGATAATATTACGATGATGTTTCAAAACTATGCTCCGAAACTTTACTCTCTCGGGTACCCAAGCACGCGGTATGGATAAAACATTGTTTCAATTTGGGCAGTCATCTTTAAAAACCCGGCGAAAGCGATGATCGCAATTCCCAATGTCTTATCATGACCATGTATTATAGTTTCCGAAATCAAAATCAAGTTTGAGTTTGAATTAAAAAAGAAATGAGCCGTTGGAACAGATTTTGTTGTGCTTTTTTTTTATAGGTGAGGATAAAAAATGTTTTGACAGGAGTACTAAAACAATGACCGGAAAATGCTAACAGATCTTTTCTTATTTATCATCTTTATTGCGAAGATAATCACCTCTGACTAACATCTCGGAATATTCCTTTCTTCTCCGTACGCATAGTTGGAAGTCTCGAAATGGTAAAGAAGATATTAGACCGCAAAACTTGAATAAAGACGGTAGAGCGCTGCTATATTAATCCTTTAATTAATCTTTAATTAAAAACATTTCCGGCGTTCACACTTAGTCGCTCGAAAATTTCGCACAAATACAGGATAAAAATATTGACACGGTCGTGAGAAACGTTCAGCTGGCTTTGAATCGTTCTGACGCGAATACAGAATTCAGCGGTGTGAAAATTACAAAAAAAAAAAAAAAAGAATATTCTTCGGGAACGAGAAGCACCGATCGAAGATGCAAATCCTCGAAGGAAATAATTGGTTAGAAACTGATCTCTCGAGCGTGCATTTTCGAACAACAATCAATCAAAGTGCACTTCGGTCTTGCTAGACGTTTTCCAAAGCCATGCTCCTTTTGAATTTGCGACTCATGAGTCGCTCGATTAAATCCAAAACAACGTAATCAGGCTAAAATGAAAATTACTTTTGAGAACATCTTTTACAACAATACCAAATATAGTTGTGATGAACATCAAAGATAAAACGAATCCCAATTTTTATCTGTTTATCCACACGCAGAAAAAATATTTGAGTTAAAAATATAATCTAGAAGGTAGCATTTTAACATCTTAACATTTTTGTGGGACAATAAAGTATAATGCCAAGACGATAAAAATTTTAAACGTTAAAATTTGGAGTCAAAAAGTTAGAGCATGGGATAAAGATTGAACCCTGTTCGTCGCAAAATAAAATATGAGAGGCAATCTGTGAATATCTCGACGTGTATTTTCATTCACTCATTAGTTTGAATTGTTTTTGTGTTTTTTTATCTATTCATAAAAAATAGGTTTTCGATAGGTATTCGAAAACATTTATATTGGTAAACAATAATGTTCTAATAATTTAATGTCTATTTTAAGTATTATTTTGTATATTTTCAATTTTTATAATTGCAAAAAATAACGAATCCGTATGATTAGGAAATTGACCATTTATGTCAATATGATTTTATATTCTAATTTATTAGTGCAAAGTAAACATTTAAATGATGAAAATATGGAGTTGAAAACTATCAAAGCAGTTTTCCAATTTGTAAAGTTCAGCGTCAATGTTGACGCGTAAACTTCAAAATCTTGAGTCAAGATTTTTACTCCATATCAGCCGTCATTTTTTAAATGTGAATTCAAAATTTTAATTTTTTTTTAATAGTTTAAAACATTTCGAGACAAATGAATATTATTTACCACCAAATGATGAACGTTCAAGATATACAAAATTTTGACTCAAAAGATTATTTCTGTAAGTGTCGTTTTATCGTTTTATGATTTTTGGTTAAATATTTTTTGTTTGTTTTTTTTTTTAAACTCCCAAAATTCGCAAAAGATTATTCGTCGTACTATTGATCGACATGGCTCGTAGCCAAACCCCATACTCATCAATATCAATTATTTCTTTTTAATTTTACAGTCCTTTACAAAAAATAACTACAGAAAATTTCTTTTGGAGAGGCCCCCAAAGGAATTTATTTTCTTTCCACCGAATGTGTCACCAAAATATCCATATCTGCATTCTAACAAAAATAACGAATTCATTAATTTATATTCTTTCAAGTCATAACAAACATATTTTTTTGAATTTTAATCTACTTGATTCAATTTTTATTAACAAAATATCTTTATTGAAATTGAAATTTGAATTTGACAAAAAGTGACAAATCGTTCGAAATTGTTCTATAGCCTTTCTCTTTTTTACAGAAATTGTTAAGGGCCCCATAAACGTATTCTGAATGGGTTTCCTTAGAAAAGGTAGATTGCATCAAGTATCGTCATATGGTTTCGCCAATTGACAAAAGGGGAACACAGTTTCAATCAGATTTGTTTTTCACAATGGGGGCCTCTTTCTCTAATGCATGCAAATGCTTTTCTTTATCTTTCAGTTTAAAGCCCCGGAGCTCCCACTGGCCCCATACTAATCACCAAAGACTCAGATGATATCGGGTGTAGGTCGCGGGCGTAATCTTCAAAGTGACTTACACCCCTTTTAATGACTGGAGCATCGTCAAGTGATAGCGAGCCCGGTCGAGGGTGTTACGCTGGATTTAATTAATGCAATTTAGCATCCATCCATCATCACTCGCGTTTTTGCGTTAACGAAACAACCCGCTGTCAGGCGTATCACTACGATGCTTTTATGACCAATCACCATATTGCAATTATGCAAAACAATTTTTGTCCATCAGCCGGCGGAGAAAGAAAAAAAAGAGGTTCAACCACAAACTGAGACAAAACTTGAGCACTCATGCGCACGTTTGTTTCTCCACGCAGAGAACAGTGGATTTAAATTTTTTGTTGGTTCCTTTTTTTTTTTTCAAAGTCCCGCGCGCGAAGTGTTTTCTGAAAGATTTCTGAAAGATGCTCGCTTGCAAATAAATAAAACATGTTGTGCTGTAGCAACAACAACATTGTTAGTACTCCGGTTTTAAGAGATTCTATTTGACTGTTTCGTTTAAAACGGGAAACTACGTAAATCGGCACTCAGACCGGCTTACGGAGCGTTCCCCTTAACGGTCAGTCGTACATGTACGAGGATGAATGTATACGTGTTAAACGAGCAAGCATTACCGAAGTACGGATGTATAAAGCTCCGAACGGATCCTGTATTTTGGGGTGGATCCTGGGGCGTTTAAGCGAAGGCACTGACGTTCAAAAGATGAATTTCAAGGAGATTTCGCCTCTCGGAGATAATGGAATAGGAGTGTTTCAGCGGATTCGACACTAGTTTCATACCCTGCGATGGATTTCCAGATATGCCCCATGTTTTCTTTTGCTAAAGCTTCTTCTGGGGATTTTCCATCTTTATGTTATATTTACAGATCATTTCGTATGCAAAATGACAATATTTTCAAGTTATTTTTCAAAAATAAATATCATTTTATCAAACAAATAAATTCAAGGTTACCCATGTACAAATTGCCAGCGATAAGCCGACATGAACAACCGATTCTACGTTGGACCAACGTCGGCAGCCATTCTTGGACAATGTTTATCAAACTGAATTGCCAGAAATGCAAAAAAATCTGATAAACAACTTTTGCATTTATGCAGTTGTGGTATCCAATGTTTATCCTACATTGGCTTGGAACATCGGTTGCCAACGTTGGGCCAATGTTGGAACAATTAAATCTTCCGGATAAGTGAGTAGCATATTTACACGACATGTGTAAACAGAACCAACAACAACCTTAAAACCAACGGACTTTTAAAATTTCTAAAAATAAAATAATTCAATTTTTTAAATAATTCGAACAACATTGGTTCAACTCTGGCAAAAAGAGTTGAGCCAACGTTGACTGGCGATAGTGGGCGGGCGTTTCATTTACCATCTCTGGACCAAAGATTGGCAGCCAAAGTTGACTCAATTTTCACAACGTTGGTCCAACGTTAGACCAGACATAAATTACTACTTTGACGTTGAAAATATATTTTATTTCAGAGAGTATTTCTTAGTGCGACTACATGAACCACGGATTAGGCTTGAAAGTGTGTTTTGTGGATTTGCACCAGGTTACAAAACCCTTACAAATGACAAAAAAGACGTATTAGAGCCCGTGAGGTTTCAATTTCTTAGAGCGAAATCTGTTAAATCCTATTCAAGTAGGTATAAACTCTTCGTCCCTTTATCGCTAACTTATCTTTGACCTTAACTTACTCAGCCCCTCCCTCGTCGTAACAAGTCTAACATACGCTCCTGATAAGGTGCGCACATAAAAGTATCGAGACTCGTTTCATGGAATCCTAATCGTGGCACCCACATTAATATTCGTTACGAATGATGGCCGAACACTTGTATGTGCGGGCACACAAAAGAAAATTAAATAACCAAAGTTTGTGGATTTCTTCGTCGGGCGAAATCGAAAGAACAAACGAACTCGTCGCCCGAAAGAAATCGCAAGTCAAACGTGACTGGGACAGCTATTTTGTACTACTTTTGTCTCACCTCACTTTACCCGAAAATTTTTTTAAACTTTCTTCCCGTCTTTCTTTTCAACACTTGTCACACTGCTTTTGTATGTATGACATCCGCACGCTCCTACTTTTTTTTTCTTTTTATTCATTTGTTATTTCTTTTGTTTTATAATTTTTTTACCGTAATGTCGTTTCACTATTCAGGGGATGTTGTTTCAATTACGAGCATACAGCAGCGATATCCCCCGTATCGATAAGTTTTGCGAAATCAGCGTGTGTGAAGTAAAAAACCGAAAATGACCAAATAAAAAATCAGTTTCGTTTCAAATTGAAAAATTGTTGATTGCTTTTGTATTCCGTTTGGAGGCACGTTGATTGGATGTATAAACTTTTTCTGGTTGCAAGTATCTCTCGTGAATAAAGTCTTTTTCGCGTCGCAGTTTTGATAGAATTTACAAAGTTGACAGATATATGCACAGACGTACACTGTATAGACAGAGTATTTCATTATATATGGTTACTTAACTTGCGGTTAGAGTCTTTAATTTTCACATAGAAAAGTATAATAGAAGTTTCATAAGTACGCTGTGAGCGTTTGTCGGTCTGTACATTCGTTACATATAACCTATGGGTGGATTTATAAAAAAAAGTTTGTTTTTTTTTATTCTACATCACGTCGAACTTCATTTTATTGTTCATACAATTATATAAATATTAAAATGCTTCCAAAAACTGTACACAAGTTTATTTTATTGAAAATAATACAAAAAGTTTAGAATCATATACTTTTTCTGAAATTGCATAATTGAAAACTGATTGAACATTTGGTCCAGCGTAATTTTGAGAAATTGAAAACAATTTCATGTTGGATTAAAAATGAAAACAAGTTCTAAAAATGTTTATCATTTTAGATTAAATTTAGATGAAACAAAAAGTAGATTAAATTCGAATAAAGTCAATAGACTGGATTTTCACTCAACTGTTAACGTTGGTTTTTAAATCAAAGAATAAGGTCCTTTCCTATCAAAGAAGAATCGGCATTGTGTGCTCTAGGACCTAATCTCTAATGAATCGTAGAGGAGAAATCGCAATGGCGTTGAGAACGACATCCTGGAAAACAGTGAGGTTAACGCCAAGTTAAAACGAGAACTAGACAAAGGCTCTGCGAGTCTAAATATGCCGGAAAAGCCCTTAACTTGAATACTCACTTGGGCTGTTTCTCGAATTACTAAACAGTTGATTGTTGCCTTATTGTGAGTCTTTTTGCTTCCCTTCCGTTTGCTCTTTCAATTAACACGGGAATAATAATTGATCGAAATAGACCCCTCTGTTTTATCTGTTTGAAATAAAAAAAGAATCGAAATCTCAAACAATGATTGAAAATCAAAAGAAATGTTTAATAATTTTCGCTTGAATATAAAAGTAAAAAGAAAAACAGAAAAAAAAAAATAAATGTAAGGTGATAGGTTTATTAATTTCCCTCCATTTATGAGTTGGCATACGCATTACGCAGACCTGACAGATTAGATAAATGACAAACGAAAAACGTCGTAGCATCGCGTTAGTAGATTTAACAGTGTCTGGATATCCATTAACACTGATGGATGTTCTTAGCACTTCCTAACCGGCGCTGTCAACCCCTGCATTTACACAATCAAATAAATATCAATAATCCTGATTGATATTTACTCACTTATTAATTCATCTGTGCGTCATTTATGTTACGCAAAATAAATCGCGCCAAAAAATCAGAAACCCTCGTTTTTTCATCTTACCAAAAAAAAAAAAAAAATTCCATTATTTTTTTTGACCCGTGATTTGACCTCGATTCATAAAGTTAATTTTATACATTTCAATCTTCTCAGTAACTTTCAAATAATTAAATAGAGTAGATAATAAAATAAACTTTTTTGAATTAAATAAAAGTTAGTATAAATCGAGTTATAAATGATGCAATTATGTAGCTTTTTAAAGCAACAACTGTCGAAAGTTAATTCTAATTCTGTCAAAAAAAAAATAAATAAATAAATAAAAAATAAATGAAAAATGAATAAAAAATATGACAACCGGAGGAGTTAAAAAATGTATTTGTCTAATCTCAATGGGCTCGACTTATCTCAGACAATTCATAGGACAAAAAAATTACCAGTACATTTTTATGCTCGAGAGCTAAGTTTTCAAAGTCTTCGCAAATCAGAAAGAATAGAGTCTCGGCGCGTGATTCGCTGGCAAGAGGAGGAATCCTGGACTGACGGCGAGTCGCGTGAAGAGTAAGATGAGAAGATCTGAACAAATGTTGAGATTTGGTTTCACCGAATGATAGATGCGAGTGAAATGAATGAAGGGTGTGGCGAGAATGGCGAAAATAGAGAGCGCAGATAAAATGAAGAGACGAAACGTGCAACTGATTGTGCAATTGCGGCGAGCTTCGTCTGACAGCCGGATTTTTCATACTCGTGGCTTTAAATGAAGCGAACCCGATGATACCATAAGCGCTAGCCCTCTCGCATGCAAATCCACCGAAACCCGTCTGTTTATCGTTTAGAATTTTTCGTACTATTGCCTCGCGTTAAATTATGCATACAAAAGCCAAATGGCACGGAAGATCAAATCTCGTCCGTTTTTGACGAGACGGAATTGCTCAAAAAAATCGGCCCGTCTGAAATAGGAATGGCATTTATCTCTTGAAGCAACGTCTTACAATCATAATTGGTCCTTGTATAATTTTGTCATGATCTTATTGCACATTTTTTAACATGAATTCGAGGTATACTTGAGACAATATTAAAACTTTTCATATATGATAAAAAAAATTGATTGATATAAAACTGATCTTGCCGTTCAATAGTCGTAACTTTGCGAGCGACTCAAAATATAAAATGAAGTAAAAGAAAAAGGAAGAAAAAAAAGAAACTGAACCTCCCTTTTTGAAAAGTACATCAGTTGCCATTTCGTGCACTTGAATTTCACGGTCGACTTTGAGGGCTGAGTGGAAAATGAAAAACTATCGCGTTCAAATAATTTTATCCCAAGGAGAAACTTATGATAAAGCTCATAATTGAAGGAGAAAATAAGCTAATGGAATCGACGTAGCCGAAGCACTTGAGTTATATCGTGCGTCGGCATATTTGTATGGATGTCTGTACGTTATGCTACATGACTTGGTGCATTTGAATGCGCGCGCACATAACGATGAAGATGTAGAAGTATACAGGGAACCATAGAATGGTCGCCGTTGTAAGCGAGCGAGAGAACGGGCGTATGCATTACGTCAAAGAGTACATCATCGGAAGCGGAAGTAAGGCAATGCTTATTCAGTTGGAAGCTGAAACGCAGCTTACTGGACTTCAAAGAGAAATTGAGCCAACTTTCATCGTACGTAGGCGCTAGCATCGAGCGCGCTGCAACGAGCATGGATGAGAAGAGCGCTAGAGAAGAGGAAGAGCGTAGAGGTTTATCACCGGAAGGCCGGTCTAGATATATCCCGGTTAACTTTATCTAGTCTAGATATAACTAACTAGCTCCTTCGTGCCGATGTTTTTTGCGCGAAAAAATGCACATTTTTTTTCGCAGCATTAACTTCCCGCTAAAAAACTCTATCAAAAGATTAAAACTTGTGAATAAGAAAAATTTTCTTATCATCAGGTTATAATTGTGCGTACAATTTAATTGACAGTTGAAAAATGAAAATTGTAGATCCTACGATTTAAAGTAAATCAAAGCACGGTTTTATTGATTTTGGACTTTGATGCAATGATGCATCGGTTATCGAAAGTTATCATTTACCCATCCGTCAATATTTACCCATGTAGAAATTTACGTCTGGTCCAACGTTGAACCAACGTTGTGAAAGTTGAGATAGCTTTGGCTGCCAATCTTCACGTCAGAGATGGTAAACCTCTGGGATCAAACGCCGGCCCATCATCGCCAGCCAACGTTGGCTCAACTCTTTTTGCCAGAGTTCAACCAATCTTGTTCAAATTATTAAAAAAATTGAATCATTTTATTTATATTGACAATTTTTTCACGTAATTATTTTTATGATTTATAGTCAGTGTTAGAAATTTAAAATGCCCGATGAATTTAAGCTTGTTGTTGGTTCTGAGGTGGGATTCGAACACTCGTCCTTCGGATCTGTAGTCTGTCATTCGGTCCACTGCTCCATCGGCTGTCTTTGCACAAGTGTAAATATGCTACTCACTTATCCAGACGATTTAATTGTTCCAACATTGGCCCAACGTTGGCAACCGATGTTCTAAGCCAATGTTGGATAAACACTGGATGCCACCATTATATAAATGATGTATGCCAAAGTTGGTTATCAGATTTTCTTGCATTTCTGGCAATTCAATTTGATAAACATTGGTAGAACGTTGGCTGTCCAGCATTGGCTGCCAACATTGGTCCAACGTAGAATCGGTTGTTCATTTTTGTTTATCGCTGGCAATTTCCACATGGGTAACGTCTGTTAAATTTTGTGACGAATATTCTTTCGCCCCCTTTTTTTGCGATATTTTTTTGTCAACTGTATTTCTTTGATTGTTTGGACTAAGGTGAGGTGCGAACGAGGAGAAATAAGATTGACATCGTTTGATTTAATATAAACTCATAATTCTCAAACTGTAATCGAAAAACATAACAAATTTTGCGCGGTAAAGAAAACAAAAATATTAAAGTCGTGATAAAACATATAAAGCGAGAAAGTCGTTTGCGACGCGTTCTCAGCGAGTCGAACGTCTGCGGGTTCGCCGACTGATTCGCGTCTCGTCGCACCTTATTTTGGGCGACCAAGTTATTCGTCTGGCGCGTTGCATTGTTTAAAAGATTTCTGAAAAATAGAGGTTAAGAGTTCGGTGGAATTTTAAAATCAAAGGTTCATGTGGCTTGGCTCTGTCTTGCATTACTGAGACTCCAGCAGTTCTCACTCAACTGATGCGCGGCGGGCGCACGGTTCCCTCGTTGCATGAGGTTGAGACAGTCGTCGGTAGGTGGCGCGAAGAGGAGCTGCGCGAATATTTAACAACGTTGGAAATGATATTGTAATTATTGTATTGATTGAGGTCCGTAAGAACGTACGTCAAATGTTTTCGTTGGTTGTTTGCTGTTATGCGAGAGGTGTGCCAATCAAGTATGCGTAACTATCGCATCATCTATTGGTAAACTGCTATACTATATTTTGAAGCCGCACATTTGCGGATGACGTTTTGTTGAAGTTCAAGTTGATCGAATGTTGTGGTTCATGGCAAACATTCCGTCTCGCTCTGTTAAAAGTAATTAGAAATGTTACGTCTCCTACATGTTGATATGCTAATACCCTCTAAGATGCAAGATTAATATTTTGTCATGTCATTCTCCGAATGAAGAAATAATTTGTCAAATGAATTATTTAATAAATTATTGATCAATAATTAATTTTCTATACAAAAAATTCATGTTCATTCATTTTGTCTATCGCTAGAAATTTTCCAGGTTATTTTATATTTATTCATTTTTGCTTCAATTGCCATAAAAGAAATTAAAAGGTTCGTTTCAAGAGATGCGTTATATCTATTTCATTAACGCGTTTTTTGCGTTGGAAAAGCTTTAATTCAAGTGGCGTTCTATCTGTCAAGAGTAAACACTCACACGTGTTAAGCGAGAATGAAAGGTGTCGGATACTTTTTTTTTTTCTTTTCATAAGGGCATGCATTTATCAAGTTGAGATTTTTTTGTCTCGATACAACTTTGTAAACTAACATTTTTTTTCAACTGTCCATCAAAATAATTATGCACCATGAGTTTCCTCTTTGTTACGTTCATATCATAGACGAACTGTCTGTATCTTGACACGAAGAAAAAAGCATCAGTTTGTTTCGCATAAACTGAAAGCATATATTAAGCCATCGTCGGAGTAAGACGGTACAAGCGAAAGACGGTCTTGTTATGATTTGCCGAAGCGTGATTAACAGCGTAATGTGAATGACTCCATTCATCGAACGGGTTTGTTATGCAGATTACATTTATACATGGTTGTACGAACGTGACATTTTGATTCTGATTTTCACTTGATGGCTCCACTTATTCATTTTTTTCTCTAATATATTTCGCTGAAATTGAATTAACGATAAAAAAACTGAAACTACTTCATTACAAAAGACCAAATCGATGAAATTTTCATTTAAAAAATTGTTCGTCCCGAAAATGAAAACGACTAAAATTTAAGTTCAAAAAAATGATAATAAATTGTGCAGTCAAAGTGCATGACTGTGTATAGTGCACATAAAAAAGTAATTGGATCGCAGAATTTTGAAAGCCTTCAAAAATGATTGAAATCTTGCAAAAAAAAATGTTTCGGTTGATGGAACTCGAACGTCGCAGAACTAGATAGATTTTTCCGCGTTATTGAATTACTCGGCACAGGCCACTTCCTCATCGAAATCAGACGCTAAAAATATATGCGTTCTCTCGCGATTCAAAACGGGAGCTGTTAAATTGACCGAGGCGAAGAGCATTTAGTCGAATCGCAATTGTATAAAAGCGAATCTGAATAAGTTATTGTTAGGAGATGGCGTGACGTTCGAGCGGAGCACTTTTGCGCTGCACGAATCGTTGCATTAAGAGCGATTGTGACTGACAAAAGTGACGCAAAAAATGGATTTGCAAGATATATTTTCCTCTACGCGATTCAATGCTGTGAATCATTAGCCGAGGGTTATAATATCAGTTTAATTTCGCTGACTTATTATTGATCGCAACAAAATCAATAATTTTGTATCTAAAAAAAATAAAAAATAAACATTTTTTTTTTTTCATTTTAAAACGAATTTTTTATAACCAATATATTTTACAAATAAAATGATAAGAAAAATGTAAAAAAAATTGATTTCAACGATTCCATAACCACATTCCCTGTGCGATGTCCCAATTATAATTGATGATATTCGATTGAAAGTTATGAATTGAGTTATCAAATTAATAGTCTGCGTTTGTCCGACCCACATTTTAAAAGCGGATTTACACCGAAGTGCATTTTCCAAAATCTCCAAGATTTTTGTTTATCCACCTACTTTACTGTGAAAATATTTTGCGAAAACAACATTACCGGACTGAATTTGTTATTATTTGAAAATCTGAATGCAGACAAATATTATGTATGAGCCGAAGTGCAGGGGAGCTGTATTCAAAAGACATCAGAAAGCAATTTGAAGGTCGATACCGAAGGGGTCCGAGTTTTTATGAAATATTTTAAGACCGTGCAATCGATTTCCGCCTATCAAGAAATTTCTGTCTCCGGGTCCTTCTTTTTTTTGTTCTTATTTATTTCTCCAAGTTTTATTTATTTTTTTTGCGCACAGTGCAGGTTCATACAAAAGAGCAAACAATATCCACATCCGTAGAATCGGAGTTTACGGGTAAAGTTGCTCACTCAAGAATCCACAGGATAGTTTTACTTACCTTCATGGAGTTTTTCCAAAGTACCAGCTGCTGATTCTCCAACCGCGAGTAAGAGAAGCCATAATAGGCTGAAAGCCTTCTCCGATGACTTTCGCAGTCTTGCAAGACTCATTGCACCGACAACAAACTGAAACAAAAAGTTACATTTCTTGAGCAATTTATTACTTGATTAAACGTACGAAACGATATTTCAAAAGATTTGCTGCGAAACTTATAAATAGTACTCTGAACATTTGCTTGTCAAAAAAGAAAAAAAAAAAAACGAAATAAAGAAAAAGCATATACAAATATGTGTATACAACTTTTTAATACTTTTGCCAAACTTTTCGGGGCAAATTTTTTATTTGCTCGTTTTCTTTTCTTTTTATTGCACGACAAATTTTCCTGAAAATTTTCTTGTAAAATGTCAGCCAATTCAGCGTCGCAACAGCAATGACGGGACAAACTTGAATATTAAAAGTGCACATGCGCGAGAGACGCGCCAACAACAAAAAGTCGAGCACAAAGTAATCTTGAATTACGCTTAACTTTTCTAGTTTGCAGTCGAATTGAAAAGATGACATATTTATACTTGCGAGAGTTTTTTTTTACCTGCGTCGACCGGGCAGCACTCGAGACGACATTAAAATCATTTCTGACGTCGCGGCGCGGAGACATGCGTACTACCCTATTTGACGACAGGCCTTACAAAATGCGCATATAATTTCGAAATCTGTGCTTGCATGCTCGTGAAAATTTTGAGGTGCGTCGTCGCAAGCAATTCAACAATTTAATGGAATTTGAGAGCGAAGTTTGTGTGCAGCTGATTATGAATAATACATCTGAACCTGGCTATAACACATGGTTCTATTTAAACATTAGCATTCATCAAAGACCGAGCCAAACTTGAGCAAATGCCGAAGTTCTGATTGATCGTCCTTTTTTATCGATAACAATTGTCAGAAATTATTTTAAATCATTTTAAATAAAATTCATTACAACATTTATCATCATTTTTTAACCAAAGCAACCCATGTAGAAATTTAGGTCTGGTCCAACGTTGGTCCAACGTTGGACCAACGTTGGCTGCCAATCTTCGGTCCAGAGATGGTAAACCTCTGGGATGAAACGCCGGCCCATCATCGCCAGCCAACGTTGGCTCAACTCTTTTTGCCAGAGTTCAACCAATCTTGTTCAAATTATTAAAAAAATTGAATCATTTTTTATCAACATTGACAGTTTTTTCATGGTGTATTATTTTTAGATAATTATTTTTTTGATTTATAGTCAGTATTAGAGAATTTCAAAAGTCCGATGAATTTAAGGTTGTTGTTGGTTCTGAGGTGGGATTCGAACACTCGTCCTTCGGATCTGTAGTCCGCCACTCAGTCCACTGCTCCATCGGCTGTCTTTGCACATGTCGTGTAAATATGCTACTCACTTATCCAGGAGATTTAATTGCTCCAACATTGGCCCAACGTTGACAACCGATGTTCCAAGCCAATGTTGGATAAACATTTGATGCCACCATTCTATAAATGATGTATGCCAAAGTCATCAAATTTATTTGCATTTCTGACAACTCAATTTGATAAACATTGGTACAACGTTGGCTGTCCAACATTGGCTGCCGACATTGGCCCAACGAAGAACCGGTTGTTCATTTTGGCTTATTGCTGGTAATTTCTACATGGGAAGATGGACAAGTTTGCTTAACCAATCTCACCCGAAATCTAAATGATGCAAAGTTAATGCCGCATAAAAAAGTTCAGAATCCTTAAGAGTGTTTTGATCATTTTTAATTCATCAAACAATTAGTGGCTTGAGAAACCTCGAGTTATTTATTTTGTTTCGAGTTTTACGATTTCGAGATCTTTTTTTTACGAACTTCACCTGATGACACTTTCGAAACAAGCGGCGAACTTGACGTTGAGAACGAAATCAAGTTGACGAAACATTCGAAATAGTCTGCGAAGTATCAAAGTCGGTAAAAAACGATAATCGTACTGACCAAGCCAGAGATCGAATTTCGTATTTTCCACTTGATAGTCCGTTCAGCACTTACCAGTTCAGCAGTCAACGTGTTTACCAAGTGCTTAGCTTCTCGCTTTCAAAGCGCTCTCGACGCGTCTTGACTTTCTTACTATCTCGGCAGCGCCATTCGAGCATTTATTTTTTCACTGGCATTTCCCGTGATACCAGACAATCGAATTAATAAGAGTTACAAAATTCGAGCTTGTTCTAACACTCGGGTCGATGATCATAATTATTCATGTGTTTCGAAATTGGTCCACCAGGATACGGGGACAGTCACGTAATATATTATTTGGTATCTGATTTCATTCATTAACGCTCGATCTTTGGTGCATTTTTGGGTACAGCTGAAATGCAACCTTTTTTTTGTAAAAAGTCATAAGTAATTCATAGATCATGAGCAAAATTTCATTTGTCAGTTGACGCGCAAAAGTTGAAAATCAATTAATTAAACATTCGCGAGTGGATGCGAAAAAACTTTTACTCTGTCAATTTATCATCCGACGAGTTAAAGCAAACCACTTATCGATCCGGCAAGTTTAAATATTGACTGCTTTTTAAAAGCTGCGTGTCAAATGAAACTCAGTATAATCAACAATTGATTGGCAAATAAAAACGTTGTAATCAAATTTCCGAATTGTTTTTGACAATCATTGCTATTTTGCATGATAACGGTACGTTTCATACTGATTTTCGTATTCATGGAATATTTACAATGTTTTAAATTATTAAACAATTTTAGACGACCGGCATTGTTTTTGAGTTGAGCTCTACAATAAAACAATTTTTAAGTGAAAAATGTTCGACAATGGCATGTTAAGCCACGTGTTATCAAATATTGTCATTCTATCACATTCAATATTTTCCTTTTAATTTTTAATTCCGATCCGTTGACACTATCCATCACTGCAAAAACAATTTGTACCTCTGAGTTTAGACTCTTTTCCATAAATCCTTTCCTTTACAAAATTTAATTCCGACAATTTTAAAACCCAAAAATGTTAGTAGGCAACAAAATGTTTGTTATGCAAAAAAAAAGGCATTATCTGAAATGCGGTTTCTGTGTGTCGAATCCGGCCGATCTGCCGAAACGAAAGCTATAAACGAAGAATTCGCGGAATTAATGACGTAGCATAATATGTAACGGTCTCGCGGATGAAAACAATGGATATGAAATATCAATATACCCTCGAAACTATGCCGGAAATAATAATCGTTCTGTGGTCGAAGAATTCACCAAGATCATTAATGTGTTTTCGAACTATTCAAGTCAGACACTGCAGAAGTTACGTCATTAAGGATTCCGTATAATCACGTAAGCTCGACTCTCGTATATTCTGAAACTCCGCTAATCACATCCAAGAATGAATTTCCACCATTTGAACTCCACCTTGAATTGACTTCTACAAATAAGTTGGCACTTAAATGTTTGTTGTTCTTTTTGATTGTTTTTTTCACTTTTAATTAACCCTCATTAACTTATACAGTTTTTCAATGCGTAAAAAAAAGATATTATTAAATCATATATTTGAAATCATATTCTAAATTTCGATGATTTCTCAAATTGAAAGAATTTTTTTGAATTTATGCGCAAAAATATTTGAGTAACAGCTCGCATCAATTATAGTCAGTCCAGAAGGTGTGATAAAATAAAATTGAACGATTTTTGCGTGACGGTGTCAAAAAGATTTTCGAATACGTCGGAAGAGAGGTGGTACAACGTTTTATCGATGTGAAACTATTATTGATACTTGGGCGAACTTTTGGACGATCTTCTCTGGTGTCAATAAAAACATATTTACTGGACCCACATTCTGCAATCGCAAAACACGCACGAACGAAGTTAACAGCCCTCGAGCGACATACCATTTGTCATTATATCCTATCGCAACAAAAAGAGAAAGCGAAAACTTTTTGGCCGGTCCTTCTTCTCGCAAGATAAAACTTTTAGCATTGATGACTCGTGATTTTTTTTAATCGATATTTAGTTTTAAGAGAAAAATTATTTTATGACATGTTTCGTGAACCAATTATGAAAACAAAAACGATATCGCGGAAAAATAAAGTGCCTTATTGGGATTCTATTATAAAACAATTAGACATTTTGGTAATTGCTTTTTTCTGGCACAAATTTTATACTTTAAAATACTAAATCTGAACAAAAGTATTTTAAAACAAAACACTCATTTTTGCACTGATTTTCGTAAAACTCGGTATGGTAACATAATTTAAATGATGAAATTTTAATTCAGTAGGAAACCTCAGTCCAATTGAAATCGCATTATCAATCCAAACAATGAATTCATACCAAATCTAACTGAATACCTCGTGCACAAGTATATTCTCTCGTCGCAATACTTTCATCTTACTTTGCTCAGTTAAGAATAAAAAAATATATATAAACTCATTTGCATTAAATCCACAAACAAAGTAATATTTTTAATTTCCTTAATGAAAAAAAAAAAAAAAAATTGAAAAATAAAATGTTTAAAGCTCCTCTGGAAGCACGTATTACGCTTTTGAAAATTCGAGAAAACCTTTTATCTTTGCTATAGTCTTAAAGGATTTTACCAAGGGATATTAGAATGTTACTAAAATGTCATGGCTTTTTTTCTAGAGTGATGCTTGGACAGGCAAAGAAATAAACAAACATTTTTCATTTTCATAATTGTAATCGTATCTCATAGAAAGAAATGAAATGACATAATGCCAAGTGAAATACTTATAGAATGAAATAAGATGAAAAATGTTCAAGTACAAATGAAGGATACATCTTTTATTCCAAAGATTGTGATAAGCAGTAAATCCTGAATAAAAATCCATCTCTTTAAATGTTGTTTCAATTTTGATCTGTAATGTTCTGTCAAATTATAAATTTTGTTGTGAAATGTTTAATTTTTTGTTTTTTTAATTAAACGACGTTTTCTCTGCGCGAACAGAGGGCTTTAATTTATTTTTATAAAAGTTTTCACGGTTGTATACACATTGTTAGGATAAAGTTAAAGTGTATACGAATGGGGGGGAGTTTGAAGAATCCTCTCGCTTGGAAATCCACGTTAATCGACTAATCGAATTGGAATCATGGGCCAGACGAAAGAGCGGAAGACGCTCGCACGAGAGACGAAGCTAAGTCGGTTAGGAGTAAAGGACAAGAGGGCGAAGGATATCTCTGGCGTACGAGCTGAGGCAAGTAATTGGTAAATGAGTCAAGGCGGACGAATCGCTCAAGGCAGCAATAGCCACTTAGCTGCATTGCAACGGGCATTAGCGGTAACTCACTTAACGAGATCCCAGTTAAACCGCATTAGCTGCTTGCGAGAAAGTATAAGGATCCGGCGTAAGAAACGCCCATGGCAAATCCTTGGGCTCGGTTGGACCCAGAATTAGCACTTTTCAGGGCGCCACCACGTGCAAGTGCAAAAACTGACACTCGCGACGACGGATTCCATTATACCCGAGACCAAAGACAATCACAGAAATCGCCTTAAGGATTTGAATCGAACGAGGAACGAAAAAAGAAAAGTGCGCGGTTGCGAACAGACTTCGGTTCTGGCGGAGTCGCAACGTGGTTGCCAGGGCGTTTAATCACCAGTTTTTTTTTTTTTCTCCCACTTGGCATTTTGCGCGACGACACGTGAATTTTGAATTAAGTATTTAGAAATGCAACTAATATCCATAGCCGTTCCTTTGAATCAAAATCACAGGGCATAACGTACTTCTGCTAAATACTTGGGAATGACTCTCCATGTCATCTTTCTCTTTTTTTTACGACCACTTCACTAAATGATGTTGAAAATATCATTTACAGTATTCAATTAATTTTAAAAATGCTTTCGTTCACTTTGAAATTATTTTGATGCTTGTTTGATGTTTGCAAGTACCTCTCACTTAAGGAGACCGATAAAATTTTAATATTTGGTAATTGCAGGTAAACGTTTTTTTTTTTTTTTTTTTTTTTTTTTTTTTTTTTTTTTTTTTTTT
This sequence comes from Trissolcus japonicus, assembly GCA_030522925.1. Classification (NCBI taxonomy): domain Eukaryota; kingdom Metazoa; phylum Arthropoda; class Insecta; order Hymenoptera; family Scelionidae; genus Trissolcus; species Trissolcus japonicus. Next base: position 30,012 of record JAPYZS010000772.1, read on the forward strand.
TTTTTTTTTTTTTTTTTTTTTTTTTATATCATTTTTTTTTTTTTTTTTTTTTTTTTTTATCATTCAGTAATTGAATACATCCGAAAGTGAAGAAATTGTGCAAGTTCGCAAACAACCGAATTTTGAGACTTTGAAAGTCAAACATTTTTAATTTGTACAAGCCTGTCGTTAAGGCAATTATGAGTAGTAACATAGCGCGCATTTTCTTCATTTCCTATAGTCGCTGGCTTGTCAGAGCGAAACGACAGGGAGGGAAGAGCTTCTCCGATTTCAATTTCGCTTCTATCAAGAACGCCCTTGACGCGCGAAGTATAGATATGCGGGACAAGAGGAAAGCCTGGAGCACACTTGGCATTGAAGGACGCTTAAGATCAATATTTATAATCTCGATTCCGGAAGACCAAGGGTCCACTCGTGTACTTCGTCCACCAAACGAAATCTGTCTGCTTCGGCCTGCGCGACCAGCACGACATCTCCGGCATAATTGTCTGCGTCGGTAATGAATATTACTTACAAAGTTCTTTCTCCTGGAAGTAAAAGAAAGTCCACTGGAGAAAAAAAGGAAAGTCACGTTTTTTTTCCCGAGCGTTAAACTCTTTTACGTTCTTACTCCCAAATTGCTAATTAATTTTGCAAACTACTTTTTATAGCCGCGACTTTTCGGCAGTCAACGTTCCACCACGATGAAAACGATATGATCTGTCGCAGAGAACCTTCTTAATATATATGTTCCAATTTAGATTAACAACACCCGAAACAATATCTTTTTGTTTTTCACGCTTTGTTCCCTGGAGATAAAAAAGAATTAGTTATAATTGTGAATTTTCAATTTTTTTTTACTTTTTAAATTCTTCATGGAAATTTATTACAAACTGAATTACCCCCCCCCCCCCCCGGTATTTATTAACAACTTTCTATTTTATATTTCATCAAATATTCAATTGAAAAAGTATTAGATGTATTAGACGAAATTTACATTTTCAGACTGTTCGATATGCATTAATTTTGTTTCGTAACAATTTGTCTACCATTCGAAGCAAGTTTACTGTTAACAGAACTTCGCTTTTAGTTTCAAGTTTGTTAGTCATGATAAACATTGTTGATCATTCGGTGAATTATTTTTTGTTTATTCTTTACAAGAATTAAGTGGATGCTGAAGTCAAATTCCAACCTAATGTTCAAATGCCAAAAATATCTTCTACACTTTTGACAGTTTAGGGTGTAAACCTAAGTGTTTTCAAACCTAAAGAGTCAAAACAAACCACTCTGATGTGTTCATGTTGACATTTCAAGATTTTAATTAGAAAACAAATCAGGGTAAGTTCAGCAGAGACAATTTCTCTTTACTTGAAATGTCTTGATTTTATGACTGAATATCCAGTTTTTCTGTTAAACTTCACCCTTTCCTTAATTTAATGATAATCCGTAATTTACAAATTGACCAATTTCAAAAATTGAATCTAACGTTTACAATCGTTAAAATGTCAATTTTTATATTTTTGCATATAATGTACTTTCAGCCTCTTTGTTGTAAATTCTGAAAAATGTTATCTCCTTTGAGTAATTTAACATCGTTCCGAATTTATTTACAAATTTTTATATTCTTTCTCGTTCACTGGATTTGTGGTCTGTTACTATGCAGGTTTCAGTTACCAGCAAGTTTTATTTTTTTTATTATATGCAGCTTTTATTTTGAATGGAATTTTCATATTACAAGTAAAATATTTACGAACAATTGAGCAACAATGATTAAGCAACCGAATTTAATCAAGAAACTTGGTCGAAACGAACGAAAGTTATTTTGAATTAAGATATTTCGTGGAAACATATACTCTACACGATGCTTCTCAGTTTGAATGTGCAAGAGTCTAAAACCTCGGTAACCGCATAGCCGACAACTTGTCCTTTATAGATTTTATCAGGTCATGTAACTGTGTAAGATGTCGCTCGGACATCCTTAGAAGCTAGCCAAACTAGTCGTCATGGACTATAGCGCGTAGTTCGCGGTTTTGGCGAACATTACTGGTCGCTGCTGAAGAGCGACCCTGTGCGACAAAGAACTCTTTGAAGTCGCTAAAAGCTGCTCGTTCGCAGCCACCGCGCAGCCACTTTTCACGCGCGTGAACAAAAAACAGAGCACATAGAGAGAAAAAAAATAATGAAAACGTAGTGAGTAAAAATAAAAAAAAAAAAAAAAAGGACGCAGACTAGGCGACGCACATGAAACTCTCGTCGAAAAGTCAAGACCACTTTCTATATGTTAATGATACACGCTTGTGAAATTATATACCCGTATATAATACGTCGAGTTGAGGGACGCAAACTTCTATTTGCCTTTGTTCATGAAAATTTGATTTGTTTGGCGGAAAAATTACGTACCAGAAAATGGGAAAAGTCTCATTATTTTCACTCATATCTTGAAAAATATTATATTACGTTCGAGTCCACAAATGGTGTATCCTGTTCTGGACATGTATGTCTAACGGACGTTAATTTGTTACCCGACCCTATTAACAATTCAAAAATAATTTGAGCCATGAATACATATAGTGATCATTTTGTTTAGTTATCATTTTTTTTAAGATCCTTCCCTCAGTTCAATTATTGTTCAAATTATGAAATCAAAACTTTCCCCTTAATATGTTTTTCTGTACTTAATTATTTTCTGTAATATGATTTATGCGCTGAAACTTTTTCATGAAAAATTGAACCTTTATATCATGATTCACTTGTAAAATTGCTCGATATTGTCGCTTGTGCTTTGAGGTTTAAAAACTTGCAATAAAATTAAGAAAATTAAATTCGTTTAATAATTGACAAATTAGCCCTTACAGAAAATGAATACAGAAAATTTGATAGGTCCTCCACGAGATGTATAGTAACATTGAAAATTTCTTCAGTTACTTCAAAATATTTAATATATAGTATCGTTAAAAAGTAATCAAAGTCAAAAATAAAAAAAAAACTATAGTTTTACGATTACTATAAATTTTGTAGCGTAAGGTTTAACTCGGATATTCATACCCATGTAGAAATTTACGCCTGGTCCAACGTTGGACCAACGTGGAAGTTAAGTCAACTTTGGCTGCCAATCTTCGGTCCAGAGATGGGAAATCTCTGGATGAAACGCCCGCCCATCATCGCCAGCCAACGTTGGCTCAACTCAACTCAAATTATTTAAAAAATTGAATTATTTTATTTATACTGACAATTTTGTCACGTAATTATTGTTATGTAATTATTTTTACGATTTTTAATCAGTGTCAGAAATTTTAAAAGTCCGATGAATTTATGGTTGTTGTTGGTTCCGAGGTGGGATTCGAACACCCGTCCTTCGGATCTGTAGTCCGCCACTCAGTCCACTGCTTCACTTAACATGAAGATTTAATTGTTTGCCAACATTGGCCCAACGTTGGCAACCGATGTTCCAAGCCAATGTTGGATAAACATTGGATGCCACCATTGTATAAATGATGTATGCCAAAGTTGGTTATATTGGTCCAACGTAGAATCGGTTGTTCATGTTAGCTTATCGCTGGCAATTTCTACATGGGTAGTAACAAAAGCTCTGTCATGCTCAATTTAGCGCAAGAGATGTATCGTAATTGAGATATTATAGTTACGATAAATAATTTATAGAATTAAATATATAATTTAAATTACATAAATTGTTGCACAGTTCTCTGTAGTATTTTTCGGTAAGGAAGTTTCTGATCTAACTTTCGTCTGAGAGAGAAATGTGATTGTACAAAATCTGTGTCTTTTGCAGGGTAGAATTATGATAAAATTTATGAAGGATGACACGAAACAAAGGGATTATATCGGGGATAGGAAAAGGTGCACAAGAGTGCTTGATAAGTAATTGTCTGCGAGCAGTTTTCATTATATCGACGTTTGGCGTATTAGGTTGTCGTAAAATTGCATCACTGAGGCGGTAAATGCAGTGTGCCGTGTAATTCAGTTACCACGCAGTTGTCCGCTAGAGAACACTTTCAAGCTCTGGCACGTGTACTTGCCCATTATCACTGAAAGCACAGCACTCTCGATTATCACGACGACGGTGCTGGTGGCTGAAAACTAAAAACACGATCCCCCTCCACGAGTTCCGTTTAAGGTCATCCACGAAAAACACTCAGGGTTTGCGCTCTGATGGCGCTTCGCTCCCTTCATCAGGCGCGAGGCTCAAATTTTAGCCAACTCGAGCCCTAACTAATCCCCTGGCATATAATTTTTACCTCGCTCTGGTCAACTTCTTGCCAAGATTGAACCAAGTTTTTGAGAACTTCTGGTTCATTATAATTAATCGACGTGGGCCGCTTATTTCATCAAAAGTTTTTAATTTTTTTTCCAACTCATTTCAAATACATCAGAGAAAGAGAGGGTGTATATATAAAATATATATAAAATTCAACTGGTGCTTAATACTTTTGTACTTAGACAAAACTACGTTCAGATTTTCAGATTAATATGTAAAGAGCTATTATGCTATTGATTATGTATGAAAACTATGAACATGCAATGCTTCAGGAGAGGTTCAATTTCGCGAACGCACTGCGGATTTTTGACGTTCCATTTGTCAGACGGTTTGTTATTGTGCGATTGTAAGTTATCTATACAAGGAAAAGTTGATTCGAGTGAGTTTTGACTGGCGCACGTTAAAAATCATGCTGCCTTGATTGTTCGTGAAAAGCACTTGATGAACGTGTCGTGTGTTAGCATTTATCACTGTCATGTCAAAATGCGTTAAACATCACATTGATTGTATGTGTTTGGTGGCGCATGATATTTCTATGGTCCAAACTTTTAATATTCATTTGAAAAAACAAAAATGGTACAATAATGACAACATCGAAAAATAAAACCTTTTCATAAAACAGACAAAAATTCAATTGAAACAAAAAAAAACAGAAATAAACAGACATTTTTTGTTAGTCTATGATATACTCATTTTTTGTAATATGTAAGTGCTCGAGAGCAAACTTGTATCATGTGCGTGCAGCATGCAACATTTAGCTTTCTTTGCACACTTTGATAAAATGAAAGTAATATTAGATTAAACGTGTATCGAAATATCGTTGGAAATGAATTGGTCGATCACGAAGCAATGGAAGGTCTCTTAATTTTGGACAATTTGAAAGTGCAATCCTCGCGAGTAGACAAAGTGGAGTGAATAATATTTTTTCATTAAACCGGGTTGAGTTGAGATTACGGTATCTATCGAGGCACCAAAGCAATCAAATTATATTCCCAGCGCAATCAAGTTGGCGGGAAAAAGAGACGCGCTGATAGGTGTGACAGAAGGGTAGTGCAAAGAAGATAGGGGAAGACGCGGTGCATTGTGCAGCGTCAACACGATTTATTTCGGAATTCCGCAGGCACACAGGGCGCTTGATATATACCGAGCGTTTGCCACCTTTGGTCTCATTAACTGTTTTTCTTCCTCGACTTCGAACGTTCCTTTAACCCGAAACATACGTAACAGTAAGATTACCAAAGCATTTGTAAATAAATTCGCTCGCGCGAAATTCCAGCGGGAACGTGCAAAATTGGAACTGTAATTATTTTTCTTTCGGGACCCTCTATCTCGCTCGCAAATTTCACTTCCAAAACATCGCTCGCAAAGGGACTCAGTTTATCTTTTGCCTCGTCGACGCTTCCATTCGCTTGCACGCTTAATCTATTCCGCCGCGTTGTGAAAAAAAAAATTGCGCCAAAGAGACCCACTCGGCTTCGTGCAAAAAATGCTAATACCCTTCTTTCGCCCGCACTTTTCAGCGATTTTCTTTTACGGGACATCAGAATCTTTTTTCCGTCTTGTTCTTTGTGTATTCCATGATACTCTCTTTTTGTTTCTCTTCCGTCTTTTTTTTTTTCGGCGAGGTTTTTTTGCGTTCTAAACCAGCCTCAAGTCTTGACGTCGCGTGATAAGAATTAAATAAGTCGCGAAGCTCTTCGGACAGAGCCAGAAGGGATGGTTCGCTCGTTATTATGTATAAAGCACTCTGTAAGACTTGTGCAGTTTACGAGCAATCGTTTACAATTATGCCCCGATAGGGGAGGAGAGACCGACACTTTTACGTTACTTTGATAACAGATTTTGTGTGTGCAAAGTTTTCTGTTGCTTTTGTGAAAAACATTGGACCGAATATAAATTTTGGACGAAAAATTTGTTTCATCGGTATTCCAACTTTTGATGAAAATTTTATAAGTTGATTTTAAACGACTATTTTTCGGCGTTACGTATTTACAGAGCAGGAATACAGACAAAATTTACATTGTAAAGATAGTGATTCGGGCTTGACCTGGCCGTATCCCAGGGAATCTCGGCGTGCGCGCGCGCAAAAAAAAAACTGTTTTACATGATTTGAATTCGATTACGTTTGTAGAGTACATTTTTATTGTCACATAAAGTAACGGCAAGTCGAACATAAAATAGCGAAAAACGCGTTATCAACGAGCATTAAAATTCAAGTTGGCCGAAATGGTTCCGAATAACGTCAATCATCTTCCGTGACCGATAACACGGAAAACAAACGAAGACGTAATGGGTCGTATTCCTTGGTAAGAAACTGCGGTGGCAGTGAATAAAATGCGGTTGCGTAATAAAGCGCCTTCGCACCGAGGCACAGTTGTAAATGAGAGATGAAAAATGGAATGTATTTCATTAACTCCACTCGGAGGATAATTCAAATTGTTCCAAAAGTGGCTCTTGTTTGTGTAATACGTTCTACTTAATTCTATCAAGTAATCAAGTGACAACGAGTCTCACTGCAAAGGTGAAAAATGTACCCTTCTAAAGTCGGTTTTAATTACGGAGTGTTGAACTACCTGACAACGAGCGCGAGTTGCCTTTCATTTGCCAACTATTGAATAGAGCATTTAGCATATACATCAACATGGAAAATTTATAATTCATTGAATATTTCAGTACCGTACAGTGAATATCTACGGAAATATTTACGTGAATATTACATTTTTTACCATCACTTTTTTGTGCCATTTTTTTTTGTTGTAAAAAATAAGTGGAACATTTTATATGACGAGAAATTTTTGCTGATTTTTTAATAGGATAATAAAGTGTTAAAAAATCATGAGAATGATAAAAAATTTTAGTGAAAAATTAAGTCAACGTAAACTTTGATTTAACTACTATTGGATGGTTGGTGAATTAAAATTGAATTCATCAAACATTCATTGAACTAATAAAAGTGCGTTAAATATTTATAAATAATTTAAAGAACTTTAGAGGTACCATCTTCCAAAATTGTTTTAATTCGATCAACCTTTTGACGAATTTTTTAAAATTTCATTAGATTGTTTATTTGTTTTTTGTTTTCAAACGAGATACTTCAAGTTGCAAGTTTACATCACGATCATAGTGCTTCCACCATTTTTGGAAAAAGATTTACTAAAGACTACGTATTTTTAAATTCTGACTTGATATAAAAGTTTAGAAATACTTGAATTAGTTTTATCATTTTTTTTTTATTAGAAAAATTGCAAAATTTTTAAGAGTAAAACAGGGTAAAAATGAAATATTGTCAGTACTTTTAAAATAATTCTATCAAAAAAATGTTTTTGAAATGAAAAAATTGTTTATTGTAAAACAATTTTTTAGTTTATTATAGACTAGACTTGTTAGTTATTGTTTATATATTATTTATCTTGATCCTTTTTACCCCGTTTTGTAACAACGTTAATGTGACAAAATTGTTGCCGGGATTAACTTCGATATCCGTTAAAAGAATTAAAAAATTGCGATTTTTCGGACTTTTCATATCCTTGTAAAATAAATAAAATATCATGAAACAATTTCAGTCGGATGAAAATTACAAAATTGACTTTTTTTTTCATTTTCATTTTTTAATATTGAGAAACGTGAAATTTGTTTGCATGGTAAACTAAAATACATAGGGTCAGACGGGATAAAAGCTATTAGTATTTGACGACGTTTAACAACTTGTTTTAATTTAACTTTCAAAGTGTACTTTTTTTACCGATCAATTTTAACAGTTTTTGCAATTTTATATGAAATAATCGAAGACGATTATTTTTACCTCGCTCATCATTTTGACCCAAACTCAACTTTTACTATACCTATTCATATTTTTACACTACTTCACTAGAAACAAGAATTGTTTATAATTGTCCATCACTCTCATTTATTTTTGTCTCACAAACTGGAAGAGTATAGTAACGACTTTTATAGCACCAATACAAATTCATTTAATTGATTGGCGTCAGTAAATTTAATCAAGTATTAATGCACTTTAAATAAGTCATCGAAAATAATTCTTAATGATTCGTACAGTTATAAAGTTTTATTTAAATTCAAGCATATTTGATTTACTTTTAAAGTTTGAATTTATGATTGCAGCATGTATAATAGAATTTTCAAGTTCTTCATTTCCAAGTTTGACTGGAAAACTTGAAAGCCAAGTTTTTTTACAATGTATGTATAATAATATTCTCTAATTTTATAATTCTTAGGCGTGATAAAATGTCTGCCAATTAAACGCTCAAGCAGGGGGTCTCGTAAATCTAACCTGAATCATAATAGCTATATTAGATCGAGTAGACTCAGTGGTAACGCGTAAATCTGAAAATACTGTCTGAAAAATTCGTGGGGCCGTTTTCATAAAAGAATGTTAAATTGCTCGGGGAACATGCTTCGGTAAACTCATTTTCAAGGTCTCATTTCATGCTAAGGATTAAAACGTGAGACTAAATATGAAATACAACTTCATCCTATCCAAATCAGCATTATCATCTAATTGTTATTTACTTTCAAGGAACACGTCTTTATTTCTAATAAACAATGATATCAAATTTAATAATCTCTATAAAAAAATGTATCTCAAAAATAATACGCAATATTTTATACTTTATTCTTGAAGCTTGCCCACGTAAATGAAAATTTACGAGATCAACTACAAAAACTTGGTATTTAAACTTTCAGTTCAAAAAATTTTTGCAAAATTTTAAAATTTGTTTTTTTTTTTTTTATAAAATACATCTGTACAGGTTTCGTATTTACGTTGATTAATTATTTTTTGCAATATTGAAATAAACATAAACAAACGCAATACAAATGACTGCAGAATAAATCAAAACATATAATTCCAAAACAATGACGAACGTTGAATTGCAAATAAATCTTGATCAAATGAACGTGTGAATTGAAGCCGCTGGTGTTTTTAAACTCGGTGTTATTTTTTTATACAGGTTTTTCGCAACAATTGTGTATAAAGTGAAATTGATGAAAAAAAAAAGAAGTATCAGGATCTGACCTACTAATAATATTAAAGGGAGAAGCGATAAAACTTGTGTGAAAAAACACAAGCCCGAAGGGTTAGCTATTATACAGTCAGCGTTTACTGCATCATTAACAAATTACGAGTGACAATAAAAGGGAAATAAATGCGGCAATATAAAAAGATTTATGGCAATATGGCACGGTATCGCTGAGTCCAGGGCCTCGATAAGTTTACGAACGTGTTGACTTCAGCAACTAGAACGGAACTTGCTGATGAACAATGCAGCGTTGAACGTTAAGATGTATATAATAAAATGGGATTTATGAAGAATGACTGTTCCTAATCCTCTTTGACTTTGAACGAAGACGCGCAAAAGTTGTTTTAAAGCAAACGCCTCCGTTATCAAAAATGTATTGTGTGTTCAGAAGTAATAATACCGAAGTCTGTTAAAATCATAAATAAGCAAATCAGTTTGGCGTGGGAAAAAAAATTGTCTCTCGACAGTGCGCCGGTGGTGGAGAGAGAGAGGAAACTCAGGCATAAAGAAAACGTTATTGGTGTTTTATTTGACAAACACTAAGTCGCCCTCCATCCTTGAAGGCAAATCGTCGAGTTTTATTTGTTTGTCGATCGTACAATTCGACGAGTTCATCCAGAAATGACGAATTCGACGTGCTATATTTTCTTGAATAACGTCTCGAAACAGTTTCGCATGAGAAAAGATGATGTTTATCGCATACGCAGTAACCGAGCGCAACCATGCGAAAACGTTGCTAGTGAGATGTGTTAAAAAAACGTGTACCAAGCCGGAAGGATAAATCACTGTCGATAACATTTTCGCATACACAAAAATTCAATCCTCACTTTCGTTGTATTGAAAGAAAGATCATTTCGTTGCTCTTTTAATTCGAAAAAGTGAAAAAATCTGAGAAAACGTGCATGTACACTTTTTTTTGAGAAGTTTTTGCTTTTTTCATATTAAGAGAGTAGATAGAAAAACGAATTGTTAATCCGATTTCGTGGCGAACGGTTATTAATAGCTAATGAATCCGATAGAAATCCGTCAGAAAGGTGGAAATACAGAACTCAAATGTTTGATAACGTCAGAAATTTCAATTCCCAGTGGTGAATGCTTAATGTAAATGCCAGTTATAAAAACTGTAAAATTTTTATGGACGTGAGTCGAATGCTGGAAATACAAAAGTATATGAAAATTTAAATCATCAGTCGGAAGTGTCTAAAAAAAGATCTTTTGTTTTTTCGATTCGGTCGGAAAGTTATGATTAATACGAATTGAATCAAGTCGTTCGAATGTGCGAATCGTGCGAATATTCTGACCGCGATTCGCCACGTATATGGAAACCTGATAGTTATGATCGAATAAACTTCATTTTCAGAAAAATAAATGTTTATACGTTATTTGTGTAATAATTTTATATTCTTAAGGTGGGACATGCAATTTCGTAAAATTGTGAGATGTTTTTTAAACTTTTAATACTAAATCTACTAATATAATTACGTGTACAACAGTTTTACAAAAATTGACTATCGCCCATGTAGAAATTGCCAGCGATAAGCCAACATGATTCTACGTTGGACCAATATTGGCAGCCAATGTTGGACAGCCAAGGTTGTACCAATGTTTATCAAATTGAATTAACAGAAATGCAAAAAAATCTGATAACCAACTTTTATCATTTATACAAGGTGGCATCCAATGTTTATCCAAAATTGGCGTGGAACATCGGTTGCCAACGTTGGGCCAATGTTTGAATCCCACCTCAAAACCAACAACAACCTTAAATTCACTTTTAAATTTTCTAACACTAACTATAAATCATAAAAATAATAATTATCTAAAAATAATAACGATTCAATTTTTTAAATAATTTGAACAACATTGGTGTAACTCTGCCACAAGAGTTGAGCCGACGTTGGCTGGCCATAATGAGCGGGCGTTTCATCCCAGAGATGTACCATTTCTGGATCGAAGATTGGCAGCCAAAGTTGACTCAACTTTCATAACGTTGGTCCAACGTTGGACCAGACGTAAATTTCTACATGGGTTTCTAAGCTGAGATATTTAATTTCGAAATTGAGCAAAATGATATACATATAGATATACGTGCCATGCATTTTTTTAATTTTAAATATTAAAATCGAATATCTCGAATTTAAATTTGTGAAATTTTGTTTATGACAAATTGTTTATGACAATCAACAATACACATGGTCAAATTCTGAATAAATATTGACTTTTCAGAAAAAATAATTTTTTAACCTGCAAATTTGCATGCAATAATTTTTTAGTGGTATGAGGCGATTTATTAGAAAAACATTTGCAACATATTACAGAATTAGTCATAAAATGTTAAAATTAACATAATTAATATATCATTTGAAAAACACAATTTTGACTGTACCGCATGTCCCACCTTAATATTTGAACAATCAAACAGTTAATGGTCTAGGTTAAAATTATAAAATCTTGAGAAATAATCATTTTTGTTGAATAATTTCTACTGAAAACCATTCATCAGCACAAATAAGCTTGTGCTCATCCCCGGCTTCATATATGAGAAATTCTGAGAAATAATTGAAATAATTCAAAATTCTCTGTCAGTTTTCCTTATGCTTAATCTCGAATACCAGAGAGAGGGACCGTTGAATTTTCTTTCAGACTTTAAGCTGAACTTGACGAATCGATATCCACTTATTCCTGGTAACGTTGTTCAAACAATTAGAGTGCATTTTCTTGGAATAATTATTGCACTCGATCCTTTGTTTCCCAAGGTGCATCTCTGATTGCTCGTCATTTCTGCAGTTATAACTAATTGAGTGAGAAATTTCAAGTGATTTGTTGAGGAAATAGGACAATAATTGAGCAGACGTTAAAAAAAAGATTCAGTGTGGAACAAAAATATATAGCCAGTGAAATCAATGTTTCATCATTATCATCAAATAGATTTATTCATTAACCCTACAAAGTCATAGCGAATTTTATTCATCTTAACGTACGTCGTGGGGTACATTCGGATCCCAGATTTTAGATGACGATTACAAAGTCATTTTTGGATGAAAAAGACTTTTTTTTATTTTTCGTATAGAATAAGAATATATTGGAGTTAAGAATTTTTCATTAATATAAAACAATATGAAGTTGAAATATTACAAAGAAAAATGAAAAATGTAGGCAATTGATATTTTTAATGAAAATTTTGAGGTATAAACGTGATCTTCCCCCCCCCCCTCTCAAATGATCTGAATCTTGTGATATATATTCTGATATTCTATTCTCTTAAATGTAGACTTAAATGTCGACTCTAAATAAATAAATAAATAAATATATGGACCCTACGATAAATTTGTAGATCAAAAAAGATATAATCTATAAAAAAGTGTGAACCACTTTTGAAGCAAGGGCCGAAAGAAAGAATGAAATTGTTTGTAATTGACGCATGAATTAAAGAGAATGAAGACGTCGGGGCAGGAAATGTTCATTCGGCGACAAGATTATGTAAAAGTTGTGCATGCGACGTTGTCCCATTAAGCAGCGACCCTTCATTACACGCATCTTTGTGAACGCGAAATGTTTGTCCAAAATAAATGAAACGTATCTCATTTTGTTAAGCGTCGCTACAGTTATACTTTCCTCCCCTGAAAAGTCGTAATGGAATGAAAACCCGAGAGAGATAGTTCTCGGCTCGCGCATTTTTAGTATCACTGCGGTGTCAGTCGTAACTTTACAACTCGTACATTATTTGCGCGATACACAAGCGGTAATTGATTTTCAATGCAATTAGTATCGATTTTGATTGTCCAAAGTGCAGGCCCTTGTATGCCCAGAGGGCACCAGTCGCGGGAGCAAGCGAGACCGGACGAACTCTCGCTCTCCGCCGTTATTTTCACATTAGCCCGACCAACTTCACAGTCTACTCTGGGGAATTCCTTTTTGATTTGGGGAGTCAGCGATGCCACGTAACACTGCGTCATTCTTGCGTTAACGCGTCAGTTATGAAAGTTGGCGCTTTTGCCAGGATTATATGAATGTTACTGACGATCCGAAGAAGCATTGACCGAGAGAAGGCGATTATTAGCAGTTTCCGCATTCTGCGTTGTATCGATTGTTCTATTCACAAATTGTTGAGGAACACAGGAGGATGGATCATTATTTATAGGTGACCTGTTACGAATTTTGCCGGCATTGTTGTTCGCAAAACACATCATTAGATCACATTGTTATTGACAGTTGACTTTTATTTTTGTTCATGCTCTCAATAGTCTCGTACTACCGAGTTTCAACTTGTCATCATGTCACTGATTCCAGATCTTCTTTTTTTTGACTGATAGTATTTCCTCTTTCCCTAGAATATACAACCCCGGCTCATCAATCTATTAGACCTTATTGATTATCGAATTTTTCTTGCGCCCAGTGTTTGTTTAATGGAATGCTGATGATGACTGACAAGTTTCACGCTCAGCTTTCAAGAAAAATTGGACGAAGAATCAAATTATCCGAACAGTTTAAAGAGGAAACATAATTGGGTTAATTAAAATATTAATAATGTTACAAAAGTGAAAGACACGGGCAACGAATTTACTTAGAGTAAATTGACCGGTTGAGCGAAGTACAGTTTTTGGTCATCTAGTTTCAATTGTACGGGAGCAAATATACTTTCCATATAAATAATTTGAATAGTCATTACCGGTGGAATTTTGGATACGATTCAATGGATTTTTACTTTTCCTACATTCAAAAATTATTTATAGAATGAATGAATGGCTCAAATATTTTTTTTATAAACAGTATTTTTAACAGAAAAAAAGCATTTGTCCACGTTCTACACTGTACAATTCAGTAATTTTCGATGAAATATTTTTATCCTTGCATAATTTTTGGATTGCATGTGTCAGTGCTGTTGCAGGATGAATAAAATCGTATGAAATGGAAAACGTAGCGAGTATAATTGAAAATAAAAGTACGAATAGAATACTGGAATGCTGCTTTCTCGTTTAAAATGAAATCTAACCGGCAAACTATACGCTTACGGCTGTGTCGACAGTTTGCTAGCGTTCGCTTCCGAACACTATTTATTTTCTGCAAAGATTTCCAGCTAGTAATCACCGCGCTTTATCCCCTTAAACTCTCGTGTGTCATAAAAGTTTATGGGCTACTTCAGTAGCGCAGATAGGTAAACATTAATAGCACTGTGTTTAATCAGATCGTTTTGCGGAAGAGGGGGTGGAACGAAGAATATTACTCAATTTTTTCATGTAACAAGTTTGATTGTTTCGAGAAAATGTCCAACAATTTTATGGCCACCGGCAGTTTTCTAAAAAAAAATGTTATCAACTCAAAAATTATCAACTCCAATTTCTGAAAATCCCACATCGTGATGAAAAAATTGGATCAAATAATTTCATATCAACCCTTGAAGAAATTTACGTCTGGTCCAACATTGGACGAACGTTGTGAAAGTTGAGTCAACTTTGGCTGCCAATCTTTGGTCCAGAGATGGTAAACCTCTGGGATGAAACGCCGGCCTTCCATTGCCAGCCAACGTTGGCTTAACTCTTTTTGCCAGAGTTAAACCAATGTTGTTCAAATTATTTGAAAAATTGTATTATTTTATTTATATTGACATTTTTTTCACGAAATTATTTTTTGATAATTATTTTTATGATTTATAGTCAGTGTTAGTAATTTCAAAAGTCCGATGAATGTAAGGTTGTTGTTGGTTCTGAGGTGGGATTC
>JAPYZS010000773.1:0-55492 GCA_030522925.1 Trissolcus japonicus
TATTTTATATATAATTTTAAAAAATGTCAAAATACCTTACATATAAAAAAATTCTCAAACGACGTTAAATATTGATTATTTATACCCATCTTCTGACCATGTCCATGCTAAATTCATTCCGAATTCACAGGACTATTTTTTTCACATCTCTCACATCATTTTTGTTATTGTTTTTTATTTTTGTTTGTCATTTATCAAAGTAAAACTTTGATGAGCATAATGAGAAAGATGAGCATAATTTTATATTCAATTTTTCTCCTTAGCTGAAAATTGAATTTATAGTAAATCTGACAATTGAATCTGAAGAATATATTTAATGTCGAACAATTATATATAATACTGTTGGTTTCACATCTATTAAATATATATTACATTTAGATTTTTTTCTTAAATATATATATTTCATCCTACTAGATTAATAGGATTTAAACATTATGTAGAAAGATCCGAGGAAAGATCAAAGATATGAAAATAAAGATAGATATTACAGATATTTGACGGAATGTACTCATTTATTGCAACATTCTATTTAAATGCTTAATCAAACTGTATAGCGGCAATCCCATCACAGTATAAAAATCACCATTTACTTTCTCAACCAAGCATCCTCCAATTCCTTGGATGCCATATCCTCCAGCTTTATCCCTGTGCAAGAAAAAAATTCCCTTCAAAAAACTTGTTACAATAATGGTTTTCAGAAATCTACTTCGTACCTAGGTTCTCCAGTTTTTACATAAGCTCGTATCTGGTCCTCTGTAATATCACCAAAATAAACTTCTGTGGACTCGCAAAATTTGACTTCTGTCTTTGGCGTTTTCAGGCACACGCCCGTATATACAATATGTTTTTTTCCTGCTAAGCTGTAAAAATGTAAGGGAAATGAAAAATGAAATCTTATCTCTGCATCATCCTCTGACATAATTTGTCTGTCCAATTACAAACCAAGACAATATGTTAAAGGCATCGGAATCATTTTTTGGCTTTCCATAGATCACATCACCCATTGTCACCACGGTATCAGCTCCAATCACAAGACTCGGCGGAACGTCGTCGTTCTTTAATTTTTCATAGACAGTTAATACTTTGTGGTACGCTAAATCTTGGACGTAATCTTTATGGCAATTATAATTTCTGCGGTCTAAATTTTCGTCAAAAGTCGACGGAATTACTTCGGCATTGACCCCCTGCAAATTAACATTCAATCAATTATAATATAAAATTAAAAATCACTCTTTGACATTTGTGATAAAAATATCTATTTTACCATGTTTTTTATGATTTCGTAACGTCTCGGGGAGCCGCTGGCTAATATGATCCTTCCTTTTGAAAGGGCTTGAACTGTTGGTTCTAACATGCTTACTGATAATTATATTTTTGTTTAAAATCTCTCTCTGACCTAGTTAACAGAATCACATATATTACAAATCTATAACCCACATCAAGATGATGAAGATGCGTCAATCCAATCTTGACAAGACTGGCAACAGTTTGTATACCTTGTTACAACAAAACAAACATCAAATCCAACCCACACAAGAATGAAAAAAACCCTTTGCACTCTCGAACGAACCGAACATCAATATTTTTTCATTTTCAGAGGGGTTATATTAATTTTTGAATCTGCCTACTAGCGACATCTCGTTCAGTCGCAGCAACCATCAGAATCAACAGTTTCTTGCATCTTTGTCTAATGCAGGCTACGAAAAAAAGAGGGGACGACATTGAAGAGAGGCCACAAGTTCACAACAAGGATGGCGCTCTAAGTCACTCGCTCGACATCTCTAAACACGAAGGATTCATGAAAATAAATAACAAACAAATTGTTGACATTCTGTGCCAAATAAACTGTCAGTTGGATTGAAAATTGTACGCATAATGTCATCGACAAAGTCATCAATCGATTTGCGAAGCGAATTGGCCGAGCTTGTCAAGCGTAAGGCTGAGATTGCCGTAAGTATCTCTGCCAAACTGGAACGACAATGGATGACACTTTTGGTTTATTGTTTTTATTTACCAATTTTCAACGTCCAGACAATGCTGATCATTCGAGATCTGAACATTCTAGTCAATGATCAATTTTAAAGATAATTGTATTGATGGTATTGATGGTCTCTTAACCATAACATTTTTTTCTACCACAATTAGGTTTGAGAGGTTAGCTTAATGCATATGCCTTCAGAAGATAATCTTCAGAAGGAATTTTGCAAGCTGGTGAATTTCGTAATGTTGCAACGGTTAATTTGATATTTCAAAGAACATGTTTTTCACAGGACACGTTGGCGAATTTGGAACGTCAGATCTATGCGTTCGAAGGGAGTTATTTAGAAGACACACAACTTTATGGAAACATTATCAGAGGTTGGGATAGATACTTGACGACTAGCAACAAAAACACGAATAGCAAAGCTGACAAAAGGAATAGAAAATTCAAAGAAGCCGAGAGACTGTTTTCAAAATCCTCTATCACTTCTATGGCTGTGAGTTGAATGCGGAAAGAAAAACAAAATTGAAATCCCATTGATGTGAATTGAAATATTTTTATTCGATTTTCAGGCTGTTAGTGGACTGATGGAAAATACGCAAGAAAAAAGTAAGGACATCAATGGATATTAGTAGATATTTCTCATTCAATACTAAGTAGATTTATATATTATTTTCCTGTACACATTTTTTATTTCCCACGAACTGATGATTTGGAATTGTTGATTATTGAATGAACTGATACTATTTTACAGAAGATAAATTCTTCAACTCGTTCGTTCAATAATTTTGCATTTCAAAAATAACGCAACTTAGCTGTAGGTAGACAAAATTTATTGTATATGATTTCTTTCATTTGTACTCGATATGTAGACTTGTGCAAAAGAGTAAACTATTCTCTTAGTCAGTTTTTTCTTTTCTTTTTTTTTAAACATTCAAATTGAATGGATATTTTCAATTCTGTTTTACTTTTTTCTCCAGTCTTTTTTGGAATCTGCTTGTTTTTTGTTCTTTCTCTCAATGACGATGCAAAAAGCAAGAAGTCTGCACATCAGTGAATTGTTATGTGCATTAGCTTTAGTTCCATCGTATTCTACGATACTGTAAATATCTTTGACAGACTTGTTAGTAAATATACCGTTATATTTATTTGAAAAAAAAAAAACATCTTTTGGCTTGTTTTTCTTTACTCGTTTTGTGTCTTACGTCGGTGCCGAAAATTCACCACGCTCCAACTTTATTTTTTCGCTTGCTGCATCTCTGGCTCGATCGTCAATTTTGGAACCAACGCGCGAAATTATTTTACAGTAATGAACAAAACAAATATTATTGCACCTCTCACTTTGGTTTCGATTGTTTTTAGATTTCTGTTTTTTTTGTTTCCATCTCTCAAGCACCTTGTACTGTTAATCAAAAGACGAATATTCCAGTTGATCGGTACAGTGAGTCGGAGTCACAAATTGGGAACAGTGGCAGTGAGGACAATTCCAATTTCGGGACCTTGAGCTCAGTGCCGGCGGGCAAAGAGACCAGTGGCAAAAATCACACGACCGTATCCGCGAGCTTTAATCAAAACAATGGCCTGTTCGGCAATGGCGACGGTAACAATCCAGGAACGAACGGTCCCATGTCGAACGGCAGTCTCGAGTCTCACGCGTCGAGCCCTGTGAAAGATAGTTTCAGTCATAACAAAGACGCCAACAAGAACAGGCCTGCAAGCAGCGTGAAGAAGAGCAACAACAAACGATCGAGAAACAGATAGGATCGTTAGAAGTCTGACAGGAAATTATGCTCACTACCAAAATGTACAGTCATCCTCAAAGCGGGATAATAATTGTCACTTAAGATCCAACGCTGTAAACGACTCCTTTTTTCTTCAATTCATTTTACGTTGAATGATTTTTGTATGTAACAAGAAGTAGATAGCACGAGGGTGATGTGATTTTACCTTCATAAAAATGTGGTCTCGATATAGACATTTGAATCAAATGTATTTATATTATTCATGAAAATTGGAGGCACACAGTGTCGTGCTCCAATTTTCCAGTCATGTTTCGCTTATTATCTGGTATCAAGATAAGTATAAGTTTCGTAGCATAATTTATACTCTGTATTCACATTGTACCTAGATAAAAACAACAAATTGTATCATAAGCTCCTCGATTGAGTCTCGTTCAATAAACATGATAAATCATTCGATGGTCCTTTTTCATAAGTAGGTCGCTTTCGGAGAGGACATTTCATTAATTTATAATCATACAAAATAATCGTTATTTCATATTTACCGTCGCTTCGTGGAAACATTTGAATAATTTACAACAAACTGACATGGTTCTTCGGTACGTGCCAGACAATTCAAATGTTCCTTTATTTCTTTTATAAAAAACGGGATAAACCCTTTCATAAAAGTACAGATTCCATTTTTAAACATCACAATAACGCCTCAGCCGCAAAAATTCATCACAGATTTGCTCGATTGTGCTTAATCTCAGGGATTAAGACATTTATAAATAGAATGAAGAAAAGAAGCTCAAGATGTGATCCCTGGGGAACCCCACACTCGCGTTTCACGTGACGTTGAATTTGTGAAAGAAACTAAAGAAGTCCTGTCAATTTAGCAAGAAAACCAGCACGGTTTACTTTGTTGAAAGATTTTGCAAATTTTGTAACAATAATTTTTCCAAGTTTTGAAATTGGCCTTTAATGTTTTTCATAATTTATTTCACAATTAAATAAATTCTTGTTTGGACTGAAACAAGTTTACATAGTTGATAATTTTTATCGCTTAGATAAATTTTATAATATGAAAATTCCAAGTAAAAAAATATATGAAAAAAAATCAGATCACTTATCAAATTGCGTTCAAAATGTTGTTTTATCTTTATTTTCTCAGTTTGATATTATTTTCTGCGTTGTAAAAATATAATGTTTTGTAACTGCAGAGTTACAAACAAAACTGCGGCCTGTTTTATCGGCAAACTTAAAATCCGCGCGCGGCGCTGTGAGTCGTGTGTGTACTAATTTGTATGTGTTGCAATGTGTGTGTCTGCAGCGGCGCAGCCAGCACATTATCAATAACCAACCGACAATAACGCTGGGGGTTGGGCTTGGTGGCGGACTCGGGATTCGGAGCGACGTTGCGAGCACTTGAGCCCCGAGGAACGTTGAAAAGTCGGCTGTCGTTTGGAGAAACGCGAAAACTCGATATCAAATTTAATGACGCACCGGGAGTGATACAATTGCAACCAGTCACGACTACTCCACAGCAACAAACAAACAAACTTGTAAGTAACGCCACACCAGGACCTTCGGAATTTTCATGCGCCCGATTCGCGTTTTTTTGCTCTTTTCCTGTCACTCGAACGGTTTTGTTTGTTTTTTTAAGAAGTAAAATTGCAACTCATCTGCAGTAATTTAAAAAAAAAAGTCACTCGCAAATTGGCGGTCGATTTTCTAAAGTTCATATTGACAAGCGTTCACGTGCACAAAGATCGATTTTATTTTAGATTTAGTTTCATATACGATGTCAAAGTTTCTAGCGTGCAGCTCGGTTCGCAAATGTTTAAATTTTGTTTATAGTTTGAAAAGAACTTGGCCTTCTCATAAAAATTTTGTTTTCAATTAATCATTTATTTATAGCGATCGACAAATTGGTTTCATTACGATAACTTCCGCACAACAAAAAATCATTACTTCTCAAAAGTCAAAACTTTTTATTATCAACAAACAAACTTTGTTTTCAATAAACGTTATAAATATCATTGATGCTCCAAACGTTTCAAAACCGGTATTTCTATTTTCGTATATCCAACCCATTGTCACTAAAAAAAAGTTTAGTAATCAAAGTTTTGATCACTTGGAATTCCAAAACAAACTTGAACAGCAACAAAATGAAAAAAACCGAATGTAAATATTCCTTTTAAAAAATTTTGTTCGTCATTACACAACGTGATTTGTCAATATAAAAATAAATTGATAACAATGTATAATTATCAGCTACATAGCCAAAGAAAATGCAAGCGAGCGCCGTTGGTTGGTTAATGAAAACGGCACCGCGTCACGTTTGGCGAATGAAAAGAAATCAATAAAACAAGATGAATATTTGATTGCAGATCGGGTATAATGATAGGCAGCCGAACGAAACATGCACTGCACTGCTGTCTGCTCGCGTCCATGATCCTGGCGTTCGAGCTGCTCTCAGGTGGGATCCGGTGGGGCAGCTCGAGCGAGCAAACCGAGCTCAATCCCTGGACAAGCTACGGTTACTTCGGTGCCCTGGTGCTCTACCTGCTGCGACTGCTGACGTTCCTCTCGCTGCCACAGGTGATCTTCAACTTCGTCGGGCTGACCTTGTACAATGCATTCCCGGACAAGGTCGTGCTCAAGGGCTCGCCTTTGCTCGCGCCCTTTATCTGCATCCGAGTTGTCACCAGAGGCGACTATCCGCAGCTCGTAAAAACCAACGTGCGCCGGAACATGAACACCTGTCTCGAAGCCGGACTTGAGAACTTCATGATCGAAGTCGTGAGCGACAAGTCGATCGAACTCAAGCCCCAGCGGAGGATCCGCGAGATCGTCGTGCCAGGGAGCTACCGCACCAGCAGTGGCGCCCTCTTCAAGGCCAGGGCGCTCCAGTACTGCTTGGAGAGCAACGTCAACGAACTCATGGACCACGACTGGATAGTCCATCTTGACGAGGAGACGCTGCTCACGGAGAACTCGGTCAGAGGGATCCTCAACTTCGTGCTCGACGGCAAACACCAGTTTGGACAGGGATTGATTACTTATGCGAACGAGGACGTTGTCAACTGGATCACCACACTCGCCGACAGCTTTCGCGTCGCCGACGACATGGGCAAACTTAGGCTCCAGTTCACTATGTTTCACAAGCCGCTTTTTAGCATGAAAGGATCTTATGTTGTGACTCAGGTGAGCACGCCCAACGGAAAAATAGAGTTGCCAAAAGTTTCTGTCTCCGAGGTGTTCTAATTTTAACGTGCTATTTTATGTAGGTTTCTTTTTTTTCTTTGGTTTCGTTTGTTCCTTTTGCCCTTTGTTGGCTGCGGCTTTTGAGATGAGGTTGAATTTGAAACAGAGGGGTCATTCCGATAATTGGAAACTTTTACTGAGTGAGGCTGTACATTATATCAGTTGTTGTGACATCGTCCGGTTAATAGGATGATTCATAAACTATCTTGAGAAATGTTAAAATGAAATTTCACGCTTATCTTTCATTCATTGGCTCGAGTTTAGTTTAACTGGTAAACGATTGTTTTATCAGTAATATAACGTCGCAACATTCTATGCAGCGTTATGACATTTTGTGTGAAAATAATTATGCACGTGGATTTTTCCTCGGAATCACATTTTCATTATCATCATCGATCCGTTTATAATTGCAATCAAATTAACCTTGAGATCGTTCATGTACGCCCATCACAAAACAATTTATGTGCCCTGTCTCGGTGATAAATTCTAAGCAATGAAACATTTTTTTTTTCTTTCTTTCTCTATTTTCATTTTTACTTTTTTTTTTTTTAATAATTGCAAAGGCTTTCTTAGAGTAGAATTTTAAACCACCTGTTGTCGAAACCGACCGAAGGAACATACATAATCTTTAGAAAAACTTCTGGCATTATTTTTAAACACTGCTGTGTTTTTTTAATTAGTTTCAATAATAAAAATATTTGTAATAAACAGGTAAAACGTTATATAACGAGAGTTTTCGCTGCTGAGCGTTAAAAATAATAATGAAAAATCATTGACAAAGACGCGAATAAGCTTGAAGCAGGATCAAAACTGTGTGATATAACGCAAAAATAATTCGCGTCTTTAAAGCTGACATGACCATATATTCAGAACAGGTTCTAATTAGATGAATAATTAAAACCATTTTAAAGGCTGTTGGAGCATTCAAGGTGTCGCAAAAATTACTCCGTGCTCCAGTATATTATCATCGTGAAAAATTGCGTTCCACCTTTTTGTCACTCAAAAATGACTTCAAATTTTTATTCCTATTCAATTAACAACGCTTTTTTCGACACATTAAATTAGACGAAAAAACTTTTAATTAATTATTTAAACAACAATTAAATGATAATCTAATCCAAATTTGTTCCTCATTTAACTTTTAATTGAAGCAATTTAACTATTTAAGTTCACACGAATAATGAATTTTCGGTCACTTTTAAACCAATTAACTTTTTGTCGTGTTTATAATTTTCTATTTTTTTTTCTTAACTAAGTCAATGTAACAGAATCGTTATATAACGTTGGAAACTGTTATTTAACGTTAAATAAAACTTGAAGACATCAGGCAAAAATTGATCAGCAGAATTTGGGCATTTGAAATTAATGGAAACTTGAAATTTGGCAGGTGGCAGCAGAGAGGGACGTCTCATTTGACAACGGCCTGGACGGTTCTGTCGCCGAGGATTGTTTCTTTGCGATGAAGGCGTTCACCCAAGGCTATTCGTTTAACTTCGTCGAGGGAGAGATGTGGGAGAAGTCGCCGTTCACCCTGTGGGACTTTGTGCAACAGCGCAAAAGGTGGATCCAAGGTATTCTGTTGGTGGTTCACTCAAAAGCGATCCCGTTGAAGAAGAAGTTACTCGTGGGCATCTCTTGCTACTCTTGGGTAACAATGCCCCTCTCCACGTCGAACATCGTGCTCGCCGGACTGTGTCCGATCACGTGTCCGCCGATCATCGACTTTCTGTGTGCGTTCATAGGCGCTGTTAACATCTACATGTACGTGTTCGGTGTAATCAAGTCGTTCTCCCTGTACCGTTTCGGGGTGATGCGCTTTTTGTTGTGCATATGCGGCGCCATTTCGACCATACCCTTTAACTTAATCATTGAGAATGTCGCGGTGATCTGGGGTATATTCGGCAAGAAGCACAAGTTCTATGTCGTGACAAAAGAGACGAGAAAGATCACGGTATGATACCAAAAAGATCTCTCTAAAAATTTCGTGCAAATGTGTTCCATTATCAATGAAGATTTTGCGTCATATCTAGGTAGATTATTGTACAATCTATCATCAGGTTTTTATATTGCATAAACAGGCCATCCGTGTTTAGTAGCCGCCAAGGAACGAACCGATCGAGTTGCCAACCTTGATTTTGATTTTTTTCTATTTGATTCGAGGATTGTCGACGTTTCCGCGCAATGTCAATGTTTCCGCACAGCCTCTTCCGTGATATCAGATTCAGAATACTGTTGAAATTTAGGATGCAATTTTTTCGTTCCTTTTTTTTCTTTTTCGTTTGATTATTGCTATTATTATTTATTTTCTTTTTTGACATTGTTGATCATTTGGGTATTAATTACATGCGTTTACTCTTCGACAAACCTATTGTCAAGGAATTCAACAAGTTCGCCTGATAAGATACGATCGGAATCATAACATCATTCCACCACGGGTTGCGTCTATGATAAATTCATCACATTGATGATAAGTCGTACCTTAAACTCGTCTCATAACTTTT
Source organism: Trissolcus japonicus (assembly GCA_030522925.1). Classification (NCBI taxonomy): domain Eukaryota; kingdom Metazoa; phylum Arthropoda; class Insecta; order Hymenoptera; family Scelionidae; genus Trissolcus; species Trissolcus japonicus. Next base: position 9,471 of record JAPYZS010000773.1, read on the forward strand.
CTGTGTATATAATCGTGTTCGTTAACTCTTACGTTTACAGCACATGTTGTATCAACTTCCACGCAAGGGTATTCAACTTTTTTTTTTCATCTACTTTAACACTTTGAGAGAGGCTTGGAATGTCGTTAAAATATAACGAGTGATTCAAAATTTGTTATCATGAGAATCTACGATGAATACGTTGAAACACTGTTGTTCGAATAAAAGTTTACACGCTTGATTGAAATTGACATGAAATTTGTTCAGAATGATTGGATACTGAAGTAAAATGTGGCAACCCAGGGTCATTTCGAGGGCGTCTGTTTGAAATTGTACATAACTGCGGGTATCATTGTAATCGTAAACTTTTAGTCATTATTTATTTCAAGACCAGTTTCAGTGTACTATATTATAGACTTTTCTTGCGTCGTGCATAAAACTCCTGGGACATGTGATGAACGATGTAGACAGTTTTTTTTTTTTTTCTCAAACAGTTGAGTGTAAAGTATATTTCTTATCAACACCGCGACACTTATAAATGTTTCCAGCAACAATAAATTGCCAGTAACAACTTCAGTAAATGCAAAGTTAAAGTTAGAAAATTTTCTTGAAAAACCAAAGTGATTTTAAAACGTACGTGATTAATTAACTCTGATTACCAGTTCATATTTGCTATTCACTTTATCGAAAAAATATTGATCAAATTATTTTTAAAACCTTTTGTACATACAATAAATAACTTTTTTTTTTTTATAATTTAACACAATTTAACACACAAAAAGAATGGAAACATCTTATTTACTTGATTGAATTCTGTGCAATTTTGTACATACGCTCACACAAACATTCCTGTTTAAAAATTGATAGATAATACCTTAGACAATATCGGCGTAACGTAATGTATAACATAGTTTAATGAGTATCAACAGTTCAAAGATGGACAGATTTCGTTTTCTCGTCTTTCGTGTCGTTAAAATTATTGCAGCATAAAAGAACTCTGTTCATCACAGAAGCATCCGTTATTGCAAATATTCACAATCGCGCATGATTCGCATTGCTTCGACTCTATAATTATTATTTAAGCACAAATGTTACGTTTCAGTAACCGAATGACCTAAAATTTAAGCACTTGTATAATGAAAGCAGTAACCTGCGCAATGTGTGTCACTTTTTTGATACATCACAGAGTTTATTCAATTCAAACGCTATGTTTTGCAAAAGACTTTGTCCTCCGATGTGGGATCAGTGCTGCCAATTTTATTTAACTTCAAAGCGTTGCAGTAAAGAGGGAAGAGCGAACTTTGAGTTTTACTTTGTAACATATTTTTTTATCTAACAATTGTATTTTCTACTACTTCGAGCTGTCCGCACTTTTTACGTACACATTGTTGCATAAATGTCACAAATGATTTTCTAAAACGTTCGAATTTCGATTGAACAAGTTTTTTTCCTTTGTAACAGAAGAAAAACTTTGGGATCACAGTGATAAATTGTAACGTTTTAAGCGTAAACAATTAATTATAACACGCGTTAATCAAAAGAACATCGAACTGTTTTTGTTGTCAGCTGCACAAAAGTAGCTCCAGAGTGTAGCTGTCCTATTTACCGAATTTAAAAAAATGTCTTGTCTTGACGTTTTGAAACTTGAAAAAAAAAGCACAAGTCATTTACGTCTCAATATTTCAGACTTTTTGTTTCTTAATTAAATTCTAAGTCGATGCAAATATATTTTTGTAATACTATCGAATGTCTTTTCGTTGCCAATTGGATCATCTCCTTACTTTCTGCAATATTTCTTTTTTGTTCAACAATTAAATGATTTTCATCCACTTTCACAAAGAAAAAATTCCAAACGTTCTAAAACTTGGTATTGCAAGGATTCGAGTGGTCATGACAAAAGGAGAAATCATTTTATTGTTGAAGTAATAAAACATCAGTGAACCGCAATCTTGAAATTTGACAATTAAAATTTTACATCACAAGTTTAATTTTGTTATATATCCTTTTTAATGTACAATTTAATGGTAAATGTAATAAGCTCCGGAAATTGTGTATACTCTTGGAACAATCTGCGCCATTTGATATCGTCTAGTCAGAAGCGTGCAAGAGTATTTAGGAGACAAGCATTAAAAAAATTTACTGTTAAAGTTTATATGAAAATGACAGTATTACTAGGAGAAAAAAAAATTTAATTTTAAGCTTTGTTGTACAAAAGAAGGTAATACTTAAGATAAATTAGGCACTTCAATTCTTAAATGAGAATGATTTCTTAGCTTAAGATTTAAATTATGATTATTCTTATATTAGAGTTAGTTTGGCAAAACTCAAAAAGCGAATTTATTAAAATAAACAAAAAGCATATAAAGTGTCTTGCTCATGAAAATTATTTCGTGCTTGCATCGATCAAACGAACATATCTTTGAACTTATATAAAAACGTTATAATTGCGAGTGGAATATTTTTAAGTGTTTTATTATCAAGTGCTATCTGTGGATTTTAAAATCAAAGTACAAATTATCATAACGTAATGGTACCTTGAACAAACTTGATAAATTGACATTTGGAAATTGATTGCTGGTCTGTGTTATGTATTTCCGAATTACTTTATTAAATTAATCGGCGCTCTTTAATATATTATCACTGTAATCGATAATGTTTTGCTTAACACAAATTCTAATATAAGAAAAGGAAAGCTATTGTCAGACATTGGTTTTCCCGGTCAAAAAACGTTTTATACATTAAAATGAATGAATGCTTAAATTTTCGTTAATGTAAGATAATTCGACATTTCATCAAGAATTAGCGTTTACACCAAAAGTATGTAAGGAAAAACAAAAAAAGTAATGTGTGTATCATAAGTGCTAGATAATCATACGGAAACTAAACAAATTTGTAATACAATTGATTATGAAAATAAATTCAAATTTTTTTATTAAATGGTTAAAAATGTGTTTTCGCTGTTGTATTTTGCATTTTAGTATTTGAAAATGAATTACTTACAGTTAATTTCCAGCAGATCGGCGTTGAGCATAGAGGGCATAGAGGGTTTGAAAATGACGTCACAATTTAAGCGCACCCGCGGACACTCCGATACTACTTTTACGGGCGAATTTCGATTGCACTCGCGAGTAGGGTTAAAAATACGGCACTCGATATTTTTTTCAATACACGCGTCCACTTGGAGTCATAAGTTTTATCACTAATAAAGAAACTTTAATATCGAAAATTGACTTTAAAACAACCCCCAGTTTCGTATTGCCAAAGGTGATTCGATAAATTTCATTATGATTTCTCTTTGTTATTTTGAAACATTATTCAACTATTTAATATAAACATAAACAAAACTTTTTAAAATCACTCGTTTTTAATGATTGACTAAGAAATCAGTGTATAATAATCCGCAAATTGTTAAAAAGATCATTATTTATTGTTACTTTCAAACAAAATTTCCTGGGAAATATGACGCGAAGGTTGGAGACGAAACGTTTGGTGTCATGTTACAATAAAATTTGTGAAAAATCGCGACGCCAAAGACAGTTTGACCATTTTCATTGTTTGAGCTATTAATCAGTTATTTAGTTAAAAATAAATGCACATGAATGTTCAACAATGATGCCCGATGAAAAATATTAATGTCATTATGAAAATTAGCTGAAGATTTCACTGATAAAAATGGATACGATCGAGCGATGCCGTCGATTGACGCTATGCGACCATCATGTTGATTGATGTTTATCCCCTTTGTCCTTCAACATTATTCGTTGTTTTTAATGAATTACAATAAATTATCGTATGAGAATTCATCAAGAAGACAAAATGTGCTCATGTAATTGATCATTTTAAACAAAATTTTCCAGGAAATTTGTCGCAGAGCTGTGGGGTGGAGAAAAACGATTGGTGTCATATTACACCGTTTACGCGGGAAAACAGTTAGCTTTTTTTATCATGTAATTATCGAACATTTTTACAACCGCAAAATGAATATTGTCTAATTATTGAATCAAGTACGATTTCATGAAGTGTATTCGATTAATATTCCGCGAAAAAACTAACATTTTACCCCAATGGCGTCACTCGCGATTTGGCAACAATCTTTTTTTTTAATACAAATTATTGATGCAATGCTTGAATTTCAAGTGTTATATTTGTTCAAGACATTGAATTTAAGATAGTCTTACAAATTTACCAAGTTTAGGAAGAGTTTACCCTAAAAAAGCTAGAAAATTCAAGGACGTGGGCATCAGACGTCCGACTCCTGCGGCTGGTCGCAAAATATGACGCTGCGCCGGCAGCACCTGCGTACTGATTTGCGCCCGCTGATGACGTCACGGTGTCGATTTTTTCAAAAAAGCGGGAATTTGTTCAATCAATTTGATTTTGTCAGGATTTTGCAACGAAATAAAGAGTTATTAACCCTTAAAATGTTATTTTGAATCCAATATAGATGGCGCTGCAACACAAAAAAAAATGTTCGTATATTTATTTTCAGTTTTGTTTGACTTTTAAACAAAACGACGGTCGATTTCAATAACAAAATAGATAAACAAAGAATTCGACAAGAAAATAAATACTAACCTTTATATTTTTAATCAAAGTGAAATTTTGATAACAATTTTATTTTGAATCAAATAAAATGGCAATTTTGTGAATAGTTGTTGTGAATGTGAAAAGTTGTTTTTACAATACAAAAAAAAATGCAATGATAGTCAAGTATACCGGCTATTTTGTAACTAGTTTAAAGTGCGCCTGCTATTGTTAATTAACTTTATCCACCTTCTTATTATGATTTATTGACATTCAAAAAATGACATGCCAAACTATCAAATTTATGCAAAATTTTCGAATTCTACTTGATAAATAATCAGAACCTGAACAAACCGAGGGTAAACAACTAACTTATGGCGACGATGGCTTTTTTTTAAAATGGAGGATTTTTATTTAATTTAATAATACAAATGAAAAATAAATTTCATCCACTAATAAATTAATCTAAAATATTTGACTATCAATTCATTTAAACAGAGTCATAAACTGTTGACAACTAAAAACATTTTTAATTTCAACTGATAAATAATTTCAGAAGCAAGAAAACGCAGAGGACCTAAGTTTTCATATGTTTTCTGATTGAACCGTAATTCAATTAAATTTTTACGTTTTTCGTGTTTTAATAGTTACAATTTACATACATTCGTTTATGTAATAATCAATTATACAATACCAGCGAGATTTTGTTTTTTTTTTCGCTATTTAACATTTCTCTAGTGATCAATCGATGTATATAAGCAAACCAAAGCAACATCTATACCAACAATTAGACCAACCACTATGCAACTGACAGCCAACGAGCTTAATTTATTTTAGTATTTATTGATTCAACCATGCACTTGGTTTAAATTGTATAATTTGAACAATTAGAGAATTCGCACTGATAGTTTACTCGTTTCGGAAACCAGTCGCACAGCTTGGCACAATACTCGTCAACTTTTTAGAGTCAAATAGCAATAATTCTCAACAGCTTTCAACCTCGGAACAAAAAATTGCTTTTGTTTACTTGAGTAGCGTTTTTTTAACCACAACAATCATATATATCACCGATTTTGGTCTATTGCCTACATATTTATACTACACTGTTTATATACACAAATATGTTCAATAATATTATTTTAAGGAAATTTCTACAATATCAACATACATAACTTTGATAAGCATACATTAACGAACTTGTCGGTAATTCGGTGCACTCATCAGTTTTTGATCATGACAAAGAGTGATTAGACGATTTCAACATGGATCAACCTATTTCTGTTCTTCAAATAGATTCATCCGCAAAAAGTATAAAGTACAGAACAAAGTTACAAGAATCATGAAAATAATACTTTTACAAAAATAAAGCACTTTTATTTTCTTCGCATCAGTACTATTTTAGAAACAACATTGCAGGATGGGGGATTATATGATACGCGTATGATTCATCGTTACAAAGTTTAGCGTTTCGTTGACACACCGTCGATCAAGCTCTGATGAGTCAAAACTCGGAGCGCTGATCCCCATCTCCGAGCAGATATTTGAAATCACGATTTTATCGTCGAAGCAAAATGATTAGCAAATTTTTATTAGTCGGGTGATTTCGACCTGCTCCGAAATGTTGGCTGCGGATCAGCTGCCCCGGAATGGCGTAATAATTATTTATCGTACATGAGCACATATACATATAAATCAATCTAAATCTCGCAGTTTACTATGCTTTTGAATAAATATGCTATGCAACCGTATACGGTTCTCGTCTGTTTGAGTTTTGGGTCGCTTCAGTGTGGTTTGCACCTCCACATTTTATATGACATCTTTGTTTGATCAAAACAAAACCGCGTTTCATTAGCAACAATGTTTTATTTATTTTTACATCGTCCCTGCACGCACGCCCGGATCAATGTCATTTCGATCGATCAGACAACTTTTCGCAGGTCCAATTTTGTCATGTGAAGTTTTAAATTTGTAGCACAACTTTTTCGTACGCAAAAAAGTACTTTGACTATTATTTTCAACTTTTGCTTCCCAATCTGTTACTTGTTCGTTCAGTGATTCCCGTAAAAATCAAAGTTAGAAGGCGATGTTGGTATATTTACAATTATACTATTCTTTACAACTGAAAATTGTCTTACACGCATAACAAATAAATACTTGACATCTACTAACGACTGGTATATAATCGTGCTTCAACTCAAATTAAACTTTGCATATCAACATCTGTATAACGTATCACATTAAGAACATCCTTATTTTATTATTGCAATAAATAGAAATATTACTAAGAGGTTATCATCTCGCTAACGTTCTATTGTTATCATTTTTCCTTTCTTTTTTTTGTTGCAGAAAATATATATGCCGGCGTTTGTGGGAAATCACTCAACTATTGGACGAACGGGTCTCTTCTAAAGAGTCGGACAAATTAATTGACGCGGTGGATTGTTACAAATTAATTGATACTATTTTTCAAACGAATGACAATTTTCCCTTTGATGTTACAGTCACACGCTGACAGAACGCTAAACAAACAACGGTGACGATGACACGAATCATGCGGGAAGTGCATATACATTGGTAACATTACGTTTCATTCAGAGCTATTGTCAAGATTAGAGAATGTCTTACTCTAAACGTCGTCGCTTTGACTCACATCAAAACTTGTTTTAGTATTTCTCTTTTTTTTTCATTTTTTTATATATTTTTTTACATTTTTTTCATTCAGAATGAAATAACAGTTTGAATAGAATGAAAGAGTTTTTGAACGATAAACACACACATGTAAAAGTATATAGATCCTTGAAATATCGAAGTTTGAACAGTTGTAATTTTTCAAATCGTTGAAACTTTGTAAAGATCTCGGAAGAAGTTTGTCAATTGATTAACATTCGTCGATTGAACTTGAGTACATTTACAATTAGAATCAAAGTTTGAACGCATTTATTTACAGGAAGTAACACAACTTTTAAACATCTCGATTGGTGTGCGATACAAAGGTAATTATTATAATACCTGAATTGAAAACGGAGTGTTCTAAATGGTTTCATCTACCAGCAATTGTCATTGTACGATTTAAAAGCGACGATTCAATTTGTTTGAAATTAATCACAGGAACTTGATTTATTCAGAGGTACGCAATTTGTAGCTGACAAAGTAAGCCTCGTCGCACCGAAACACATTATATTATTCGTTTATTTCTTTGATCCGCATGTGTATATTTACATTAAAAATTGATTGCTCGAAAAACTGTTTTATATTTGAAATCGTGTAGTAAAAATCTAGACCGTGTGCACATCATCTTTTGGGTAAAAAATAATGTCCAACCCGCTTTTTTTTAACAATTACAGTCTTGCCAATGAACGAATACTCGATAAACGAATCATCACGTTTAAATAGACAATTCAAAAAAGTATCATACAAAATCTGATATTCGATCAATTTTTAACTTTCGTCGTTGAAAAATTGCACTCTCAACGGTTTACATTTGCTTCAATATCCTTCTCTCAGAGTTATCAATTTTCACTATAACTTTGACTGTTATTTTTAAATACTTACTTTAAAGTCTATTGTCTGATGGTCTGATTTTCGAAATGATCTGTCTACAAGTAGAGTAACAGTTAAATTACAGTTCCAACATCGAAGCAACATTTTTTTGTATAAAAAATAAATTAAAAAAATAAACTTGGTTTAAAATAATTTTGATGAAAAAAATAATTAAAAATGATTGTTAAAACATTTTTATCATCTAAACAACTATAAAAGAAGAAAGTACTTCAAAAAACTAATCATAAGATTAAATTATACAACATGAACGAAACTAAAATTAAGCAACGCACGCTATCTTGAAAGCGGAAGTTTCAGACGAATGTGATGCAGTGAAGAGCTTTGGAAGGCATTCTAATGGCATGAACGTAGAAGGCAATTCGATAATCAGACACACAGTTTTGTTCTCTTTGTTACATTAGGCTTGGTTATGATTTCACTGGAATAACATGTTTCGATGAACCATTACTATTTTTTTTCTTTGTCGGTTTTACTTTTTAACTTTTAACGCTTCTCATATTTTCTTCTCGTCTAAATTCATTAATTGGAGTTGATGAACGTTATTCTCGTAATCTGATTAAAAAAATACTTTTGATTTGTCTGTATTCAATATTTGTTTACTGTTTCTCCTTTTATTGTGCAAGTAAAACGCCTGAAGTGAAGGTAGAGCACCGCGCAAAAATGGTATCGTGTTGTCGCGGTTGCCCAGGCTTACTTACGTTATTAAGTGTAATTTTATTATTGTGAATTTTAGTAATACGTCTGTACTACACAGTCCCTTTCTGGCAGTTGACGAACTTTCATTGAACCGTCTGCTCCGCACGAGAACATACGACCTGCCGAATCCACATGCAGTTGAGCAACACCCTGGAAAGTAAATTTTGCAATCAGTATTGTCAATCCACTCAAGACAAATAGTAAAATGATTCTGACAGTTAAAGGAGGATTATTAAACCAACCTGTCCTATATTTTTGAAGAAACTAGATCTGGGATGTTCTCCAGGGAAATTGTGTAACATAGAATGGACGGTTAGGCCCCATACCTATAAACAATTACAAGTTATAAAATCTTGTCATTTTTGTATCGACAGCATATTTAATTGATTTAATTTATTATACTTTAATATCGCCATCCCCTGCACCACTGACAAAGAATTCTTCGTGCGGATCTAGTGCCAGACACTTAATTGCCGATTCGTGAGCTTGGAATCGATGACGCTGCTGTCGTTGCCTGATATCAAAGATTGTGATGTCTCCTTTCTTGCCACCACTGATCAGCAACTGATGTTGAGGTGCTAAAATAACTGAACTAGCTCCTTGATCGTGACAAACAAAACCTGAAATCAAACATTTTCATTTGTTTACAAACGTGATACAGAAGCTAGGAGTATACCGAACACTCTTCCACACAAAAATTATAATTATACCTTGAACCAGAGCTTTGTTTAATGGAAGAAGCGTATCCCAGAGCGCTACGTTTCGTCCCTCAGAGCCATGACCGGCAGTGGCAACTAAGCTGCAAGCTCCCAGGAAGACAAAATCCAATGTCAGCTTGCTGTGACACTGGTAGGTCTGTTGGAAACAAAAGAAAAATGATCGCAACGTAATTATTATATCTTGACGTGTAATTTTTTACATGAAGAATTTAGAATTCAAGACAATTACAAAGAATGGTCGGGCTGATCCATCTCTACAAGCAACTTGAAACAAGCTCAGATGACCGTCCGAGTCGGCAACGCCAAATTTGTTCCCGTGTTGCGAGAAATGCACGCGTGTTACTTTCGCAAATGTTCCTGGAGGTCGTGGGGTTGCAACCACTGACTGATGGCCCCACTCCCATAATGAGACAGATCCATCCTGAGATCCCGTTAGATCTAAAAAAGGGAATAAAATATTTTGTTCATTTGTTCTTGCGTATTTAATTGAATCTATTATTTTTGTTTTAGAATTGTACTTACACAAAGATAGCAATGGATGCGAAGCGACTCTCCTAATGCCGTCGATCTTATGCTTCAGAATCTGCGATAAATAAAAACGTTATGAACAAATTAGTAAGTTCCATTGATTCAAATACTAATAACATTAAGAACTGTGAACTTTCTTTAAATAACAATGTTCTATAAGATCTGTTGTAAATGAGTCGCAATACTTAATCATGTAATCTACCTACAAGTTTTTCATTATAGCATGCTTGAATTAATCTACTCTTTGAAAATTTATTTAAAAAGCTTTCATTTTATTTGATTCCAAAAAGGTACATAAAAAATGCATTCGTCAAAATACAATCGCCCAGGCGATTGTTTAATAATTTTCATTTCTAAGACTATTTGATCATCTCAAAAATTATAGAACAAAACCATAAAGTATCTATACTTTGTTCTTTTTTTTTCAATCTTCAGTTTTTGGATGCACTGAAAACTGTTTGGTTCAATTAAAAAACGTAACTAAGATTATTAAAAATATGAACTCACAGCAAAACGATAAAACATGAATTTTTGACCGTCCGATGGCATGCATGAAGAACAACGGTACAAATGTGTCGAAAAAAGTAAAAAAAGAAAAAAAGAAGTAAAAAAATAACAAGCGCAAAGAAATAAAAAAAAAATTATTCATCCTTGCATAAGTCGGGCAGCCACAACTAAGCTATTGGTCGTATCATTCTGTGATTGCACGTGCACGTCAATCAGTAAATCAAAAAAAAAAAAATATCGCTCATTGAAAAGTAAAAAATTCAAGCGAAAGAAAAAACTTGCATCAACATAATGCATCAGGTATTCGTGAGTTTGAACTTGGAAACAATGGTGTCGAACATTGAGGCAAGTTTTTGTAAAACAGTTGACGAACAAGTTTTGCGCAAGGTTTTTGCATTAATCGGTACTAGGAACAAGGCTAAGGTTTTGTTAGAAGTGTTAGTCTCACCGGCTTCATTAAGAGTTTGCTCCTATCAGCAACGTACTGACAGAAGCGCAGGTCGTGGGAGCCAGGAAAAGCGGGCATCCCCTTCATCTGAGAGAGCAAGTGAACACCACCAGGTCAGTGACGCGTACCGAGTTAGACGTAAGGTAAGCATTGAACAAGCAACATTGTCTCTGTCACCACATGTGCCATCCCTAACTCATTGTGCCACACTCGCGGCAAGCAAAACTGACACACTCGCCCTTCTCTGAGTACTTTTTTTTATCTTTACATCTTACTTGGATTTAAAACACAAATTGTAATCCCAATTCAACTGAAATAGTTTGTCTCGCCGTCAGCGATGCATGCAGCATTTTGAATTGAGCATACGCATCTTAGCTGTTCTCTACAAGCAGTGTAGACTTTAAAGACCAAGTTAGTCAATCAATGTTTCAAGGTTCCAATTGTCGAGTTTTTTGCAAGTGCAGTTTAGCAACGATTGACTAAAAGTAAGATGTACAATGATTTGATTGGTTCCAACTATTGTCATTGTGCAAAGTTAATTTTTCTGACAAATCCGTGTACTCGAACGTAAAAAGGCGGTCAATCGATAATTCAGGGCAAGTGCGGTAGTTGATTTATAGTTACATGAGATACATGGTATTAACATATGATTCATCTCATGAAATATGATTATGTATTATGAATGAGATGTCGGACAGATGTAATGTCCGCTCGATGGGATGTTTAGACACTTTGACAATGAAGATCGATTTCGTACACAGAATATGAATTCGAGTGAGATTCGAATGATGATTGATGATACACGATTGAATGCACGGATGAGCTATGAGAGGAGTCTTTTTTTCATGTTCTTTTTCTTTTTTCTTTTGCGAAACTTACCACACTAGCGCCACGACCGCTTTGACTAGCGATTCCGGCCTGTGGCTGAGGACTGTTCGACTGGGGACTTTGGGGGAGCAGCGATCTGTCATTCGGGGTCTGCGAGAGAATGTACTGTTTTTAGCTTCAAAATTAGTCATTGATCGAGACTAATATTTTTCAACTCGAAACGAATCACCTACGAATAAAATTTGTATTCAAATTAACTGTTTACCTGTACAACTAAGAAACTTGTGGGTACATCCGAGTCTTGTTTCAAGTTCATCAAATCAAATTCGCATTCATCTTCCAGCCATGATGGCAACTCGAGTAACAACGAAATGTCCATCTCCTGCACTTCACGTGGTGTTGCCAGAGCCATCAAGCCAGGATTAACCTGATATTAATTAATATAAAATTAGTAAGTAGAATTTTAAAAACTTTTTTTGTTGGTTGTACAAAATCTAAATTCACCTGATTAAGACAAAAGGCACTAATACTGTCTTGTTCCTTGTGAATGATTCTAACAGGTTCGGGAAGGCTCATCGTACCGCTATCACTGCCTTTATCCTCGCTCGAACCCTTCAGATTGTCCACCGCAGTTTGATTTTCCAACGAGGATGCCACAGATCGTCGTTTGCTGAATATCGCGCGAATGAAAATTTCTTGGACCGATTCTTGGCGTATCAGATATAACCACAAACGATTAGCTGGTGCCGCGGACGATAAACGTGAACTAGAAGGAAGACAAATAGTTAAAAAAATCGTGATTTTAAATATATGTGATTGATATGAAAAAATAAAGGCTTACTTGAAAGGCGTGTTCTCCTTCTCCAGCAGACTTCGATACTTATGAATTGCTGGTTTACCAGGAGCCGGAATCGGGTCCGGGGCACATCTTGGTATAAAGCTAGGTGGCGCACACCTCGCCTCTAATTCCTCTTGTAGGCACTCTTGCCACTGAGCTACTGTACCCAGTGTACCATGGATTAAAGGACTGCTTACCGGTAACTCTACAAAATGAAAATAAAATGTTCAATAAACTCAAGAATTGTTTTATCAGGCGACGCGTAAAGTGAGAAACAGAAATAAAACTACCTTGCACTTCTATTCCAGCAACACCCAAGAATTGCTGTAGCTGTGCTTGTAATATTTTGACTATAGCTACTCTCAAGATACACCAACTGTAAGACATGGGATTTATATGCTCGGTGTTATCCTTTGGTTTCGTCTTTGGTTTCACGTTTGTTTCGAAGACATCGTCCTCCTCTTCGGACTCATCGAGATCAGATATTGCAGAATCTGCGGAATCGTAGTCGATCTCTTCCGCCATTTCACCTTCGATGCGAGGCTGTACAAGGTTGCAACAATTTTAATAAGGAAGTAATGAATCATCACGAATTCTTACATCTTTTCTAAAGATGGAACTCACCTTCATTAGGAAATATGAAATCATGCTCATTTGCGGTGGCACGAACTGTTCTCTATATGTGGGCTTGTCTTCCTTCATGTTCGGCTGCTGCCCTGAAAACGGACCCAAGAGTTTCATGTTAAGTTTCACTCTTTGCTTCGTTAACGACGTCATTGTGTTCCATACACCGCCACTGCCAAATTGTGTATCAGCTGTAATGCTGTCGGTTCTTTCAAGAGGGGCATTTCCGCCGGATTGCTAAACACAAAAAATGATCCAATAAGAACATTTTCTGGCCAATGAAATACAAAAATAGAAGTGCTGAATCAGTACCTGATTTGTGCTTGCAACTCGTAACAACTTTTTGACTCCTCCACCAAAAAGTGACGACCAAGTGTTATTGTCAAAATGTTGACCAACCAATCTATACAAAATATGACTGTCGCAGCTAGACAGAGCGTAAACGAACAAGCTCATGTATGTGGCAACGAACGCCTCGCACAAAAGTATGTTTAGCATTGGTGTGTCCTCGTCTTTTTCTCGCGCCAAAAAGGCCCGCAAACTCGTTACTCCTGGCCATTTCGTCGGCGATGTTGTGATGACAACGTTGTCATCGGTAGAATACCTTCTGTTGTAACGGTTGGACGCCACCAAGTGGCCCCCTGAGAATGCTTCGACTTCTGCGACAGCTGGGAAGCTAAAAAATAGCAATGGCATTGTCAATGTTATCTTCAAAACAAAATGAATCGTATTTCATAGTGAATTATAATTGGGGTCTTACTTATCAGTCTGTTGATGTTTCATGACAAAAGTATCAGAATCGCAGAGTGACTGGTATATGCAAGCACTAAGGGCTACAGCCAAATCACGCATTATGAACACTTCACAATAATGCGTATTCTTGTGAGGCATCGGTGGGTTTCGCAACTCAACCAGCGTTTGCAACATGTCGTGTGCAAGAGACTAGAAGGAATTTATAAAAATGTATAATTTGTCAGGACAATGAAACTGGTATTAATCTGCGAGATAATTGCAATTAATGTTTCATGTGAAAAAAATATGAATCACTAACCTGCAAGTGTCTGATAGGATCTCCCACCACAGTTTTGTTGCATGCAACGCTAGCGCTAAGCAGAGGCAAAGTGGTAGGAAAAGGCAGTGGGCTGAGTAACTGTTGTTGCGTTTTCTCCTGTTGTAATTCTTGTAGCAGCAAGACCAATTCCATTCTGACCGAAGCCAAACCACCACCAGAAGCTCCATGCAAAGAACAGTATGATAGCAAAGTGCGCAACAGTGTTTCGTTCGCTGAAAAATAACAGTTCATTCTGTTAATAAAAAGATACCAAAATGTTATTTGTTCAAGTTGAAAGTATCGACTTTACCTTTCAGCCACTTCTTTCTTCGCGCTGCTCTTTGTACTTTGGCTTCGAAATCATATTTTTCAGCCAACAGAATTTCATGCAATGTTGGCTGCTCACCCGGTTTATGAAGCGGAACTTCGTCTGTGTTGGTATCATCTAAATGAACATTTTATTTATAATAATAATGAGAAACACAATTTTTCATTTTGTCAAGATAACATTTAAAAATGAATGTCTCACATTCTATTACGTTGGTGACGTCTCCATCGCTACTACTGCTGTAATTGCAAAGCTGCCTTAGAGCGTCAACCTCTCTTTCCAACCAGACGTACAACTGATACCGAAGTTGACCACCGTCCACTTCGAATCCTGTTGCCAAGGTGGAGAGTTCTTCCATTAATATCTTCAAGCAAGCTACAAACTTGAGCTGTTGCGCCATGATGTCCAGCTGTCCTATTGACTTTTGCGCTTCATCTTCAAGCTCAGGTTTGTCAACGCTTTCCTTCTGTTTGCTATCGAGTTTCATAGTCATGGGAGGACTGTCGGCGTCTTCATCTTCCTCCGGAGGATCATCGTCCCATTTCAATACCAATTCGTCTGGTTCTTTTTCCACTGGTTTAGACCAATCATCTAAAATTTTAATTGCAAATTATAATTTTTTCGAATTTTCTAACAAAAATGCATTTATCTAAAAGACTTTATAACTAAGAAAGTAAGCAATACCGTCTGCCGTTTCAACGCTAATAGGAGTATCCCAATCAATTATGCCTGTATCAATCTGGGTATCTTGAATTTTAGTTTTGCTTGGACTGTTTAAGAGGCCTGCAACAATTCGGAATAAGAATTATACACACAATTTCCAACTTATTTTTATTCCAAAAACGTTTTACGTACTTGGAGAATCTTCATCATTAGTCTCCATAACTTTGTTCGGAAGTTTCGACAAAACTTCCAGAGCCAAGGCGGGGCAACCAGCTTTGAAATGAGCATGTGCAGTGGTAAAGTAAAGTTGTCTCTCCAGGGGCGTGATACTATCCTCCATAATCAGTTGTTTGTCTTGCTGACTTTTCGTTTCTGTACCATAGCTGAACCCTGAGATAACCACGGAATGGCCTCTTCTTTTATCCTGAGCAGTGGACGCGATGTACTGTCTGATCAGCAACGGATGAGTGCGAAGGTAAACATAAAAGTTGAATACGTTGGGGTTTGCTGCAAAGATTTTACAGAAAAGTATTAAACCATTGAAATTGAAACATGTCCGAGCATTTCATACAAAACAATTTCCTAAAAACTAATTACATGATCCTTCAGCTTTTTCCTCGTCGTTATACTGGGCATGCAAAGCTCCAACATTTGTGAGAAGCAAAGTATTCAAAGATCCCGAGTAATCCTTCAGGATCCACAACGCCATGCTGCGCAAGAAAGGATCCGGATGGGCTCGAATCATATCCTGATTTCCATCTTTGTCGTATCCCAGAATCTCCTCGAACAAGAGGCGTTTCAAATTGGGAGAGGTCATGTCGTCTTCGTACAGCCTCGCTATGATCATCGCGAGTTGAATATCGTTCAGCTTATTAAGACAAACGTCAATCGCATCTCTCAAAGCGCCAGCCAGCAAGAAGAACGCCGCCGCTTGTTCGAACCTCTGTTTACCCAACAGCGCGAATGCATTTTTGAGCGCAGCCTTCCGCCATCTGTCCTCGGCGAAATTGTTTGCGAAGAAACTCGTCATTCGTTCATCTCGCTTGTTTCGGAACAAGCCCCAAACGATGTTCTTCTTCTTCATCGCCAGATAATAAATGGCCGCATCCAAAGGATCCTGATTCTGTATAACAATATTAACAACCAAATTAATAAATGAGTCACCATTCAAGTCCGTTCTATTCTTTTGAATGCAGAATAGATAATAAAAAATGAATTATAAATATAAATTACCTGTTGGAATGCAGATTTAGCAATCTTTTCGATGCAGGTCTTCAGAACGGTATTGTTGGTGATCCACCAGCCGACACCCAATTCCTTGAGTACCGACCACTTGGGTGTCCCTTTAGCATAAGACGGTATCAGTGCCAAAAGTTCTTCCTCGGACTCGCTGTGGAACGCCCAAACGAGATTGTTGGTTGAGACACCTTGTTTTTGGAACTGCGCTCGTTGTGCCAACGGCAAACACCGGATTAAATAGTTGTAATGTTTCATAGCCAAGAGGAACCTCAAGCCACAGTCATCCAACGAGTCCGTAGAGATCATCTCGCCGTCCGGGATCCCCGTGAGGTTTTCCTTTGCGATGGCGTTTTTCGCGGCATCAATGGCGAACCGCTCGGCAAAATCAATGTTGCAGGTTGAAACGGTGTCTGCCAGCGCGAGAAGGTGCATCTGATCGAGGCTGGACAGTCCCGGTAGGTGAGTGTGAGTAAGCAGACGGGAGAGAAGTCGGCCCTGTCTGGGACCAAAATGAGAGATGCCCTGCTTTTCTGGCACCGAGGACCGTCGGTCCTTCTGTCTCGAGCCCATCTCGTAATCCTCGTCAAGCATGTCGTCAAGCGAGTCGCCCTCGTCGACGTTGCTATCAAAAAGCTCGTTGTAATCCTGCTTGTCTTCCGTTTGTGGTGCGTTGGTTTCTTTGTCGGCGACGAGGAGGGTCCACAGCGGGAGTGGCGAGATCGAGGTGATCTCAGCATAATCAAGTGTTATTTCCTCCGGGATCTGGGTGGTGGAACCTCGAGGCTCCAATGGCGAAGTTGTGCCAACATAGCTCATGGACATGGTTCTGGACCTGGACCAACCGCTCCTCTGTTTCATCAAGTTCTCGTCCCCGGCTCTGATCGCACAAGAGCCCGCGATGCACTTGACCAAGTGGGCTAGAATCGCCTTCACCCAGCGGATCTTGCCGGAATTGAGCAGCTCCATGAGTTGTTTCGGATGGTACTGAGGCAAAACGGGACAGGCGATGCGCGAGGCTTCAAACAGACCGTAGTCGGGCATGTAGTCGAAGCTCGGTGCGTCCAGGCCGCGCTTCTTCTTCGCATCCAGCATGGTCAGGTTGATGCTGCTCACACGGGACAGATGTGTCATTGAGGACACGTTCGCCAGACGACGCTGAGACGTTTCCTGGGCCAGGGTTCGCAAGTCCTCGTCTCTGAGGTTGCGACTCGCTTGTTGGAACTCGTCAGACTCTTGGTGCTGCAAGTTCGAGTGGA
The DNA here is from genome assembly GCA_030522925.1 of Trissolcus japonicus. Classification (NCBI taxonomy): domain Eukaryota; kingdom Metazoa; phylum Arthropoda; class Insecta; order Hymenoptera; family Scelionidae; genus Trissolcus; species Trissolcus japonicus. The sequence goes on from JAPYZS010000773.1 coordinate 27,260, forward strand.
GAAATTCGTTCTTCGGGTTGGGCTTCCACTGAGAATAGACGTGCATCTCGGAGTCCATGCCAACCACGAGTATTCCGTCTCTGACCCACGATATTTGCATCGGTAGTGGTGGCAAGCCATCGGCAGTTGTCAGTTCGATCTTGCGCAATTTCATCCACCGGATTTCATCGACGAACTGCGGTTGTGCGAGGGACGAGGTCTTTCTCAGGATTGGTCGGTTGTTGCTCTGCGATTCCTTCATCGCTTTCATGTTCGCCTGTGCCAGATCGGAGCACACTGGAGTGAAGAGCATGATCTTCGAACCCACCGCGACAGTCAGGATATGAGATCCGTCTTCTTTAGACACCCAATCCAACTGTACCAAATGTTTTTGAGTCAGGGGACAAGTGTTGCCGTTCTCAATGATGGACTTTCGAAGCGACTGCAGGGTGCTGAACGACGGCACAGCCAAAAGACCGGCGTTTGTTTTTGTGCCATCGCCATTTTCACCGTTCCTCGGCGACCGTATGTCCTCGTGGCTCAACGTTTGCAGCACCTGGGTTAATCTTTGTTTCTTTTGCAGGAATCTACTGTCATACAAGTAACTCAGATCTAAATGCTGATCAACCTGAATCCGAGGCAGATGAATGTTCTTGAGGTGTATCGTGTCTTCGAGAATCCACTCGCTGCCACCGGTACTCTCACATTCGTATATTGCCACGCACAGATTCACGTAACGAGAATCGGGGTCGCTCTTTGTTGGCCGGGTGAAAGATTTCCCGTACTTGTATGCGCACGCGATCCTGCCACTGTAGGCGGCGCTGATGTTGAGCGGTTGACCAGTGATGTCGATCGTTGACTCTTTGTCCTTTCGAACCATCTCCCACTCGCACCAAGCGTAATCCAGTTTAGCTTCCGGCTCTTCTTTTGTTACTTTGCATTTCCAAAAGCGCACGGTACTGTCGCTACAAGCAGTTACGATAATATAGGGAGCAAAGCAGGCCGGGTAAATTGAAGAGCTGCTCAGGTGACCAGCGGCTGGTGCTGCGTGGATCACTTCAACCCCGTCGGGCAAGGGTAACTCTTGGGTGCAAACTTTGGTTGTTGTAATGAGAACGTGACTGTTGTGGTGTCGACGGTGCAGATAAGAACTGTCATACTCAGCCTGACTGTTCTGACGACTCCTTTGACCAGTTTGACTTGCCCTGCGGGATCTTCGACCGTCCGCGTTTAGTCTTCCTGGCGTAGACTCTTCGTCTTCATCTTGCACTAGGTGGGAATCAGGGACGTACATCATCGAGCCAGAAAGTCCTGAATTAAAAATAATTCACATTCACTTTATTCAAGATTTTTTAATGAATATTTTTGCATTTTACTTATTTATGAAAAACGATCATTACCGTTAGATTCTGGTTGGGATGCAATCACAAGTCTCCACATATGAACCGTTGTTCCTTTTTGCGTTCTCTCCAAGACAACAATGTAAAATGGTTCTTCGAAAATTGCCGATTGTTGGAGATCCACCATAGCGTCCAAGGTGGATTCCATGAATCCCAAATCATTCATCGAAGTATCAACGCCAGATTGCTTTTCATCATTTCTCTCTCCCGTGATCAATTGTTCTTGAAAAACATGAAGGAACTGTGTGTTTTGCCAATCCTGCGAAATAATAATTCAGTTATCGGACATCAAAGAGACGTGCTTCAACACACAATGGAAGATTAGAGTGTGTTGGAGTATCATGCTTACATGCGTAGCGTCTGATATAGCATCTAATTGAATCACGCAACCAGGTCTCGCTGTAGATTGCTGTGATACAATTTTGATTCTATCGTGAATGGAGTGTCTGACTCCGTCGTCTGATGACATTTCGGTTGATAAACTTGCCATGGAATCCTGTAATAGATCAAAATAAGAATGCGAAATAACATTACCAATTGGCTCGAAACAACTAAAAACGTCCTTTTTTATGATTTATTATTCAGAATAATATTTACCATCATTCTGCTTCTTCGTTCACTAAGACTGACTTCGGCCAATAAAGTTCTCGCATCGATAACAGCTTGATAGACACGAAGACATTCGCCATCACTTGCAACGAAGCATGCACTCGGTGAGTTGGATAGATTCCCTAAAGTTGTGCTAGGTAATAAAGTTGGTATCCACGCAACATTGCTAAAAGCCGATATCTCTGGTGAATTGATTCTAGCGAGTTCTGAGACACCGCCACTCTTGGAAAGAGGCCCAACGGCATCGACCCGCCACAAAATGAGCTCGCTACAGAATCCCTGGAAAACGTTATACATCATTTCAATATTTGCTTTCAAAAATCATAACTACGAACAAAAAAACAAATATAAATGGACAATTACAGTTGGCGAACAGATATCTTTGTTTTTCATAGCTTCCTGTTTGTTAGCTGCACTTTCCATTGACTCGTACTCTTCCGTAGGATTAGGCGGCATCTCCGGCAAGTTGTGGTGTGACGTTGTCACCAGTAGTGGTAGCACTGGGTGACAAGTGATGTCATTGACTCGAAAACGATGTCCAGAAGCTCGACACGCATGGCCAATGCTCAATACTTGTGAAAATTTTGTTTTATCCGCGAATGTTAGCTGCCACAGATTGAGTGTTCCGTTGGCATGCTTAGAGACCATAGAAACCATTGGACTAGGATGTGCCAGCATGTCGGTGACATTTTCGTGTTCGTTCTTTGCATTGTCTAAGGCACTTCCGTTTCCAGCGACGTTGGCATTTTGCCCAGTCTGATCCGCTAAATTCTGTACGCCTTGGAGCAACTCTTGACCAGCTTTTGATGTCAACGTGGACTGTTCTTCATCCTGCTCAATAAGACTAGGTAAAGGCGTTGCAATTTCAGTCGCTGCAAAAAATATCAGAATAAATGTAATCAGACAAACCGGTGAATGTGACACACAATCTTTTTATATTGCTGGTTCATCTTACTTTCTGTAGGCTTGTTTGTTGACTTTGCGACTTCCCGAATGCTTAAAAGCGGGCCTCCCGTATTGTGGGAATACATGGACACATTATGACTCATCGTGGAAGCGTCACCCAAAGGAAAAGCGTTTGGGATTCTCGTAGAAAACGATATTTGTGCCTGACGGAATGATCCGGGATGGTACTCGTCCAACCATTCGATGTGCCAGATGAGAAAACTTCCATCGATCGGATGTATCGAGAAAAGAAGATCAGGGTTGTGGTGCCAGTCGCGTAACAGTGTCTCAATTTTTGTGTCCAACGAATCCGGTGCATGATTGATCGTTGATGTCGCATCGGTCGCTATTGAATTGACCGATGTCGTATTGCTGTGACAAAATAAAGTTACACATTTACATAGTAGCTACCAGCAGACCAATCTTTTATGATTTTCCTCGTTTTCTTTTTTTCGTTTCAATTACCTAAGACTTTGGTGAGAATGGATGCTGTGAGGCAAACTGTGGTGTGACGACGTCGTATGTGCCGTGTGATGTTCATCGCTGCTGTGATCCTCTTGGCTCATTGCTCGGCCACTGTTACTTGATTTTTGGTTCTGCTGATGACGGGCATTCTTTTCTGTAGATTGTTTGATACCATAATTTGATGAGTAGTTTCCTATGAAATCACACATTCTAACCAACAATCATGCTTCATGCGATCATGATAAATAATCTATCCATTGACAATATGAAAAAATTCGCATGCAATCTGTACTCTCAATAAATACTATTAAAAAAAAGAAAAAGAATGTACAAATATATTTTAGTATTGATGAGTTTAATATTAGTGTTCAAAAATAAACGAACAATGAAACGAAGCAACTTTCGAACGTACTCATATGTTCATCTTCCGAATCATGATCGACATTATCAACATCCTGTTGTAAACCTTCCTCTTTCTCAACTACTTTTCTCGTAAGTTCCTGTTTTACAGTAAAAACAAAACAATTGTTTAATTACAAGTTACTGTTTGATTAGCATGAACAGTCACGTTCACAAAATGCAGACAGATTTTACCTGTAAAATACTTTCTGCTTGCATCGTAAAGTGCATCTCTTTGTTATTCAACCAGTGCAAAATGAAGTTCGGCTCTCTTTCAGGATCTCCAGTTATAAGACTCGGTACCAGTGGTATGTCTGAAAAAATACAATCGCAGATCTTTTTGAAAATAATGTTTCATTTTACCAAAAAAAAACTGTTTGTCTGATAATTGTACCTGTTTCAGCATTGATACTGGCTGCTAAATGGAAATGCATCCCTAAATTATGGCCCGTATTTTGGTAACTGTTATGAAAGTCGTGAACCGAGTAGGTCGAAGGTAAGGTTGGCAAGGTCGGGGCGATATGTCCTGCCTGATGTTGCTGCTTAGCATGTCGACGTATGTGGAAACACGTTCTACAAAGATGCAACGTTAAATTATTCAAACTCAGTTTATAAATGCATGCTGCACACGAGATTAGCCGCGCAAACATATCTCGATGATCCTACAAAGAGAAACGTACTTCATGTGTTTGAGACGCTGCATAAATCGATGTTTGTGCATTGAATGATGCCGGTGCTTGCCATGCTGTCCGTGTCTGTCAGTTCCTTCGAACTGACTCATGTTAGCCAAGCCTTCAATTTCCGGAGGTATTGTCTCGGTCCAAACGCGGCAAATGTTATCTCGGCACGACGTCACCAGCATGTTTGATACCGAGCCTCTGTGAAAAACAAAATAAAGACACGATGAAACAAATATTATATTATCAACTTCAGGCGGATCCAATCAGCGACAAAGTTTTGGATTCAATTCAAAACTTCGTGATCAATTGGATCCGCTCCCTTTTATCTTACACTTTTGCAAACTTTCAAACGCGTTTCAAATCAATCTTGAATTGAATCTGCCGGCAAGTTTTAATTTCCCTCCATCAATTAAACACATTAACTTACTTTGGCATGTACTTGCTGGTTTTGCGCCACGATATATGTGTCACAGCCCGAGGGTGTGCTACGTATACGAAACTGAAACTGCACTCGCCTCCTTGATGGTAAGTGCTATGATCGACACTTTTTGATGGAAACACTGAAATTCATACATCCTTTTAGAAATGTTATCATTTTTTCCAAAAACTTAACACATTTGTTTCGTTCCAATTGTGAATATTTTGTTCAATAATGTGACAAGAAACAAAAATTGCTTATTCATCATCAATATGAAACCAATCAAAGTTAAGTCCATTTACCAGCCCAGTTATTCTATTGATTCATCGACAAACGTGTAATTATTCAGGGGATAATCTACATGACTGAGTTATACGAAAAGGGAGAAAAACTTATCGATCCCTTGATGTACTAACGTTGTTTGTTCTCGAACCAAATTTTGACTAGTCTATCATTCAAGCCGGTGGTGGCAAAAAGTGTTCCATCGGGGCTGAAGCTCATTAGGTGGACAGGGATGGCGGTGCGGCATTTCCATACACAACTCCAAGTACCGGGATCATTAGCAGGCGCAGTTTCTGGCACAGGACTCTCGGCCTCCCCTCCGATAGAAAACGTCACCGCTCCCGCTATGGGGGCAAAAAATAAATTATTCATAAAAGGACTCGACGTGCCATAAAGACGGTTACACTGAAACAAATTGAACATAGGTGTATCGTTTGAACGTGAACAATAAAAAAACAATCAGAAGCATTCTTTAACCGTGTGCCAAATAATAATAAGAAGCTAGGCCAATTTGAACAAAACCAATCGATTCTCCTTTTAGTTGCAGTTCAAATTAAACAATAAATAGAAGCGAGACGGGCGTATTGATTTTTTTGTTACACATTAGCGCTGCCCAAAATTAAATCATCGTTCATGACTTAACAATCGGTTCTCACTTGTAGCGTGTGCCTGAAATTTGAATTTGTCGCATGTGATATCGAATCGTGCCATCTGGACGTCCATTGCATGCCCCGTTATAAGCAACATGAATTCGTAAATTAAATCGAAATAAAGGAGTGAAAGAGAGAGAGAGAAAGAAAAAAAATTAATGAAAAAATAGCACACTGATTTTATTGAACGATGCTGTAACGAGAGGCTTAATTGTAAACGAGCAACTGAGGTGAACTCAATTACACTTAAGCCGCGACAAGTTGCATCAGATAGAAGTGAAATTTATTCGCAGACACACAAATAAGAGCGCATTGCACATAAGCGCGTTCGTCATGCGAAACCGCTGTCAACGTGTAATTTACGGTTCATTCTAAAAGCGAATGAACTCACGATCCTGCGTACTGTTCCCTGCTGCCCCATTTTCGGCCCCAGACGTCGGGGTTTCTTCCACTTTTGGCTTAAGAGCTATGTACAACAGTCATTTGTCATTTCATTTACATCTTTTTTTTACACATTCAAGTATCAGTATAGATAAATAAAGTTGTTTTTGTTTTTAAAGATTAATCATTGATAAGAAACTTTTTACGACGTTTGTCTCACTCGGTCTCATCTAGTCAAAAGTTTTAATTACCAGGCCTCTCTAATTCATAGTTATAACTTATGTAATGATAAATGAGTCAAGTTTTACAAGATGCGTAGTTTTTCTTATCAAAAATTGTGAACAGTAAATTTGTACTGTTGTATGCTTTTTGCAATTAAAATTTGAATTTCAAATTTTACTTCATGGTTAATGAAAAGGTTACTATAACATTTCGCAATGTTAGGCAACTCTACTAACATTGCTCTTCTTGGAACGGCAGGATGTTTTGATGCCACAGTTGAAGGAGCTCTCCTCCGGTGAGGAGCCGAGTGCCTTCCAGGTTCCATGAGAGCGATGTGATATTCGATTCGGTCTGCAAAGATCCGGTTTGAACCCACCGATACTCCAGTTGCTGTAGAAACAAATAAAACATGATTAGAAATAAGATCAATGTCTTCTTTCACATGATTTACGACAGGTACGAGTTTATTTTGTAGAACCAAGAAAAAAAGTTACTAACGTGAGAACAAGACGTGTGCAGGAGAGGCGTTGGCTCGAAGATGCATACTTGGTTTTCATATGCGGCTGCGATCTTGCCAGTATCCGTACTGCAATCCAGGCAACTGATACGAATGTAATTATGTACTGCACCGGGTATGATTTGAACTCTTTCAAAGTTACTGGCAAGGATGACTATGTTACATCCAGCAGCATAAGCCTGGAACCAGAAAACAGGGACATTATTACATTGTTGAATATCTCAGTTTCATCAGTCAACTCCTACAAATTGAAATCTGAAAATAGATTTGATTAAATGATGGAATTTTATTGATCACAAAAAAATATTTGATCAATGTTTAGACAAATGTCGCCTGCGAACGTTATCTTAATTTATATTCATCTCAATCAGTTGACTTTTAATCAACTTTTTACCCGTTATTTTTTCCTTGAAGTTTTTTTTCTTTTTTCATTAAAAATTTTGAAAGTTAATTCAAAAGTCTCGCGCTTCAACAATTGTTCAGCCTTCAATTAAAGATACCAATCAAAATTGTGAGAGTGGAAGAAAACAATTAGTCATTAATATATTTTCCATAATCATTCGTTCTAATTAATGTAATCACGACAGAAAATTAATTCATTTAAACGGTTGCTTGTATTTTATTTATGTACCAGATAAACTATGACAGCATTTAACGTAACCATACGTCAGAGCTACAGATTTGAGTTTCTTTTCAGGGCACATCTCAAAGATGTATCTCTGTGATCATTTTGCAAAGTGCACCTCTAATCATTCATCGTTTGACCGCAAAGCAATGGCATAAGGTGACAAACCAATTCCCGTCTGTCACTCGGAAGCGTGACTCAGAAATAGACAAATCGCAATTTATTTAAGAGCAATTTCTTGACGTGCACATGTGTTTATTTGACGAGCGAGACAATAATTGTCACGGACACGCACACATGTGTACAACTGAATGTGTTTGTGTCGAAGCTCACACGTGTAAAGATCCACGGCCATGTAGGTTTCGTACGTCAGAAAATTTGCGACCCCCAAATAGTCGTCAAGAATTTTCTGCAAAGGAATTAACTTGGAATGAAAAAAATGGTAGGGAAACAGAAAAAGAGTGCAATTCGATTGCCAAAGTGTCATTCGATCAGCTGACTGCACGCACCGAGGCATATTGATGTTTTACGTGAGCGCGAATTGTAGGTGCGTGCGGGGGCGGGGGAGTCGTCAACCTGGCGGCTGACAGTTGGCACCTCGATCGGCTGGAAAATGAGACTCACGGTAAAAGAGATGCCCTCGACGGAGCCGACGGCGTAACAGCGGTCGCCTGCATTGCAGGCCCCGCTTAATATCTGGTGACAATTCATGCTGCTCGGTGCGGCTCAATTCATTGTCTACGGGCGACCTCGCTGTCAACGGGCGCACCTCCGCGAACTTGCCAGCACGCACGCGGGGTCCTAAACAAAGGTCGCGACGGAAAACCACTCCGAGTTGACGACACAGTACTCTAGCAGTAGGACACCGGCCATCTTTAATGGATTAAACTCGCGGAGCTGTCATGTCGCGGTTGCCATCGTGAGCGCCGCCTGGCGGTTCGCGGGGGCGGCGCAAGGTGACGCCACTGAGCGCGCGACGCGGCCGACGCGCGCTGCTGTGATGCTGGTCCCGCGCGAACGCGTTTTTTAAAAAGTGCTTTTCTCCGTGTGTGAGTTTCGTAGGTGAGATGACCGTGCGCGATTGACATCAGAGAAGAAATAAATTAAAAATTAGAGACTCGGCGTTATTGATCAGATCTTGATACGAACAAGAATGCATCAATCAAAATGGAAAAAATGAGGTAATCCTGTATGGGTTCATTAAAAGTATTCATTGTTTATTTGCCGAAAGTATACCGATTGAGAGACGCGGAATAACTATAACGGTGCGGAAGGTCAAATGTAAACAATTAGGCAAGGTTGTTTATGTTTATATTACAGAAAGATGTAAATTAAGATGGCGTCGGTGAAATATCTGAATGTAAACATGATTTGTTTACATGCACGGATATATAGTTTTTTACGACTGTTTCTCTGTTCTCCAAAATGTAAACAACCATCGGACAAGGTCATTTTTAATATAAAAAGATGTAAATAATAACGATACCAGTACAATAATGAAATGTAAACATTAGTTTGTTTACATTATACAGTTTTTGTATACTATTTTTATGGTAATTATATTTGGGTGTGCAAAAATGTAAACAATTAAACAAAGTTTTATTTGTTTTTATTATAAAACGACAATAACATACAGATGGCGCCTGCTTTATAATGTAAAAGGAAACTAATGGTCGGGATTATTTTATCAATTTTTTTTTATTTCCTGACATACAATTTGTGTGCAGAAATCGATATTGCCTCGCGTGATCTCAGTGGCTAAGTTGACACAGCAGAGCAACACCTCTTACAATCCAATAATTAGAAGGTTTATCAGTCGGTAATGTTATTGCGATTACGAAATTAGTCGAATGTCCAGTGGTTGATAACGTTCCGCGGCGCTCGCTAGTTTTGTACAAAGGGCAGCGGTAGACCAATTTCACTTCCAATTCGTCTTTCTTCACTGGCAAAAACCATAACTAAAAAAAACAACGAAACATAAACAATGGATTGTTGTCAACAATTTAAAATAACCTTCAAAAAAATCCATTAAATTATAAAAGATTTCAAAACAACTTACATGGGGCACCTCGTCGTACAAAACTTTCGGCAGACTCTCGTCTAACATCATTTTATTTATATTGAATCTTGCCCCGTCCAAAAAGAGACCGTAAACGTAAACGCCATCCGAGGGCGGTGCATTCGATTTCATTTCTTTGAGTACGCGAAAATCGTATACAAGCAGATCAATGGGAATGTGATATTTCCTTGCATAATTCTGTCTCGCGCCAGTAAGAAAAGCTTGGGTAAAATAAAATCCAGATATCCAGAACTTGTTTGGCTGACCTTCGTCTTGCCACCTCTAAAAGTAACAAATATATTAAGTAAACTGATTTTTTTAAACCAACGCATGTTAATGTTGTTTTCATTGCAGGTCTAATTGAGTGAACCTGCAGAAATTGAAGGCGTTTGAGAAAGTCGTTGATGTAACTCCCCAGAGGTTTGAGAGATGGATAAGAAGCTTTCATCCATAGGTCTGGTATTTTGCCGAGATAAATGGACGAGACCAATCGCTCAACTTCGAACGACATCACAATAAGTCCTGGAGATAATCGGATGTTGAGATAGGGAAAGGTAAGTACTATTGTTTTTTATTGCATTGGTTCTTTTTCATTTTACCTTTTATGGCCCTTTGAACGTTGATCAAACTGTTGCGTATACAGTCGAGCAGTTTGTTGAAACGTCCCATCTCTTGCACAAGAACCGTGTTCATGCTTTGCGTGTACGACGTGGGATACTTGGTGATGGCTACCAGCAAATTATAATTTTCCGGCAATTTGTCTAGAATATCGGTGGCGACATTGAACACGATCTCCTCGGTCGATTTTGTTCCAATGGCTGATTTCGATGTTTCCTGTCAAACAAGAAAAAATATTGTTCATTGAAATTCGCAAAAGCGAATTGTACGTTGTTGTGCAACGAGATGTTCTCACCAATCCCATTTGCTAGCATGAAAACATATTTATTTATTAATGATAAATTCTGAAGGCAATCATTGAAATTCAGTGACATTTTTCTTTTACCTTTTTTTGCAAAATATCCTTTTGGATGAATGAAACAGACAAAACTGTTGTAATATTGAAATCAATTCATTAAACAATTTATAAAAAAAAAAAAACGTAAAAATAGAAGGTCTTACCACTCGATCCTGAGAGCATGAGAAAATATTGATATTTTTATTTCAATTAAAATAAAATACTTGTTTGAAATAATTTTTTGAAATCAAAAATGTATTCGAATTCATTCAGTTGGTTTACCTGCGTCAACAGTAAAGAGTCGCACAATATTTGCATCTCTTTTTGGTCTTTAATAATATCCGCGTTTTCATTCATTCCGAAGACACTCGGCTCGGTTAGCAGGGGAATCTTTTTAATATGATCTAGAAAGACGTCGTACTCCTTTGCGTTTGGGCAATAATAAATATCCGACGTTGGGTCAAACTGATAAACTTGATCTCCTATGATTTTTCTAAAAGTATATTCAATTTTAAATTATAAAATGAAAATTAAAGTGGGGACTTGAAATTTAAACAAAAGTCGATTTTTTTTGCATCCTCAGGTAGTTCAAATTACAGATTAAAATCTGTTGCAACAAAATCTCAAAAAAGTTGTACAAATAGTTGTTTGAAATAGAGGGATTTTTGTATAAATATTAAATTATATAAATATTACAAGAAATACACTGTTCAAAACAAATGGGAAATTAAATTGAATCTTACTCGTTATAAAAATTTTGTAAAATGGTATTAAGCGTTCTCCTGTCCCATTCATCAGTAACTCTACCGCCATAATTACATTCTCCCGTCAAGTACGTCAAGGCTTCAAATTGTACATCATCGTACTGATTCAAGAACATGTGCAGTTGCAGTATGCTGATTCTCAGATCAGTTGCATTAAATTCGTACGGGGTGTTCCATCCTATCGACCCGAACTTCCTCCTCTCCTGAACGATCCCGTGGAAAAAGCAGAGAGAGTAGAGCAATCTCTTGAAAGCATCACTTTGCTTGCAAGATTCATAAAACTCCGGGTCATTGATCGGGTCGCTTAAAAAGGACCGCAACAGATTCGCTCTCAAGCCCCTCGGCGGCTCGTTAGTCATCTTGACGCTGTTTTCCAAAATGGAGACAGGGAAATGTTCAGCAGGGTAGCTTGTCAGCCACAATCGAAAATCAGGATGGATTGTATCTGGCAGCAATCCCTCGCAGATTTTCTCCAAAGTTGGCATCCAACTTTTCGCTAAGTGACAGTTTTGCAAGACTATCCAGTTACCACTTTTCACCCCCTCGTTTATCATCTCAACTGCTATCGGACCTTGACCTAACAATAAAAATTAACTTTCATGAATGTATGTATTCTTACTAAATTGATTGTCATTTATTGTTGTTACTAATTATCAATTATTAATCAAGATTGAATATTGATGAATATAAATTTTTAGATGATTTATACCTTGACCCAAAGAAAGAGTAAAAAGCCGATTAGCACCGAATCCCTGATCGTCGGCGAACTTGAGAAGGAACTGTATCGGATCCGCTCCAGGAGTTAAAACGAAAATCAGCGGGACGAAGCACTGCGAGTCAGAGTACGACTGCATCAGGTCGAACGGAGGGGGCTCTACGTACTGAGGTCCTAATTCAGCTGAGATTGAACATAAATTCGAATTAGGAATCCGTACGAGAGTCAGTTTGGATGATAAAACCTTTGGAACTTGACGGTACCCGTTACAAACTGTTGGACCAGAGGGATGAGCTTGTCAGGCCTCATACAGCGAATCACAAGCATCCGTTGAAAGATCGCTAGACGGTCGTACGGTTTTGGAAAAGTCGCGTTTTGTGGGTCTTTCACGTCGAATACTTGCTTCCATTGATTCGCGTTTGCTGAAAAGTGGTCTTTTATGCCCTGCAAAAAAAGGGATGCATGAAAAAAAAATTGAATTCAACTGTTGACCTCGCAATGATCTGGAAACCTGAAAGTCCTCAAGTTCGTCGAGCCGACACCATTCGTCCCAGGACTGTGATGGCAACCAATTGGTAGGGTTGGGGTGTGGATTTTCAAGTCCCACGCCGCCTGTTAAAAGGAACATCCACTGCGGTGTGGACACTTTGTTTTGTTTCTTCAACAGATTGATCACAAGCAGAAGGGAGAACAACAGTTTATCCTTTTCGAACAAGGATCTGCATATGTTTACGTAAAGCGAATACGTGAAATAATTTATCATGTCCTTTACGCGGGATTCTACGTCGTCCACTTGTTCGGTGTTGTCTATAGCGGCGCTGAAGAGGTTTATGAACCATCCCAACGAGTATTGATACATCGGGTCTATGTTTGCTAAAAAAGCTGAAATGAAGTTTCATCGTTATTTATTCACTGGAATACCACCGCGCACTATTTCATACGCCGGACGAATTCATGACGATCACTTTTTTCAAGCGTGATATAAAATTGATGTTTTTTCTTTTTCGAATTAAGAAATTATTTGGTCACTGATTTCTTGACATTCTGCAAAAGTTTAGTAGGGGCGATTGTTGAAGATTAGATTCTGATTGTCGGTAGATGACGGTTGAAATTTGTTGAATAACATTTGTAGAACCACAATTTTAATAGAAGTGGTTGATTAATTTATGTAATTACAATCTGAATCTTAGCTATTTGCGAATAATTATTTTCGTCGCGTTGATCATAATAATAGTGCCGGTTTAATTCCAGGCATACGTCGGTTTAGCATATTACCCGTGTAATAAACATCCACCTAATGTCTTCGGTTAATTAAATTACATGATTTATTCAACGTATGCAAATCACGTGATATTGATTTGTCATGCAAATAATTATACTCAATTGTAATATCCTCAAGAATGTCGAGGAGGAATTCAATTTTGTTTCTCTGTATGTAAAAAAGATGACTGAAAATTGAACACGCGAAGGTGTGTCTTAATTCAATTCGAGTTGTAAAAACATCGCCACAGTCAAAATTGTTACCGATGCTAAAGAAAAGAACCGTGGAATGCTCTGAGAACGGTGTATATTGCAATCTGGCTGCATCTATCGATTTTTCCGTGACTTCTGCGGCGGCTTGCTTGACTTCAATATCATTACTCAGCACTTTAGACGAGGTTAAAACGTTGATTGCTTCTTCGTTCTCTAATATGTTTCCTTCGCAGACAGACAGGACTTCGAGAATTTTGTTCTCCGTCTCCTTTAGCAACCTGTTTCAACAATAAACTTGGTGTCACGCACTCGCAGGCTCAGAACATTTTAAAACGCCACCTACTTTTTATTCGCTGCCCCTTGAATAATCAAGTAATTCTTCTCTGATTCAAGGTCCGGTCTTTCTTTTGCCACCACGATACCCAGCAGCTGATCCTTCAAGCCGTCGGATGTTATCATGAAATTAAGCAGAGTCACTTTAACAGCCAACTCTGGCAGATAATGAGGATTACGTAACTTCGTGGTGATGTACAATCTATCAAGATGAACGAGGGGATGAGCAAAGTTGTTTTTTTTTCTTCAGTTCCAACTTACTCGCTAATTTTAATTATTACCGAAAGTCAGAGTGGTACTCGACGACAGTGTCTCCCAACTTGATGCACCAAGCGCCGCCCTGTTTGAAGAGCTGTTTCAACAAAACGGGCTCCAACATGGCATCCACCTCCTCGCCAATATTCTCCAACAGGATCGGCTGGCCGAATTGTATCGCGTTCTCCATGATCCTCGGGTAATCGATCTGAGTGAGCCGGATGATGCTCAAGTTGTTCTGTTTCTCCATGTTCTTCACCCACTTGTTCGCTTGGGTTTGGGGGTCGATCATCAGAGGCCAGCGTCTCGCGTTTCTGTAAACAACGTCGCCCAGGTTGAATTGAGCGTTCTAATTACACACGACGCTTAATCACAACCCCTCTCACTTGACTATGATTGCGTTATCGACCGAAAAATTATCGCTCGGTAGGCCGTCAATATTCCACGACCTGATCAGCACAGCGTTGCCCAGGACTTCGCGCAGCTGAAAATGTTGGCTGCAAACGATGCCGTGCTTGTTGCAGAGTTTGATCCAGCTGTCGATCTGTTTGACGCGGAAGGGCGTGGTGAAGGGGCCCAGGTAAGCCACGAAGCCAGAAGCAACGATTACATCGCCCGTCAAGCTGTAGTACCTGCAAATCCGAGCGGCAAATCAATGGGCTTATCGGAATTGCGATATTGATTTAGCGGTTGATTAGTTCCCGAAACTACTCAGATTTAGGATTATAGTTTGCCTTTCTCCCAACGAATTCGCGTTCTCCGACCAGCGCGTGTACTCGCCGCCCAAACCGCCAATTAATTCCTCGGCACGCTTCAGCCTCATCTCGCAGCTCACTACCTTGTCCATCATCTCCTGGTGATCAGCCTTTCGTTGTTTCATCTCATTCTCGAGGGCTGTTAGTTTGTCCTGATGGAAACAAAAAATGAAGGAAAAGAAGCAACATTTTGTTGTTTCACAATTGTTTCACTGGGGTTTAATGAGCAAGTTGTACCTGCACTTGCTGCAGTTGTTCCCGTTTGACTCTGAGTTTGGCAGCGGCCTCGTCGAGAGCCACTTGAGCCTCGGCCAGAGCCTTCTTTTTTGGCGCCACTATCTTTGCAACTTTATCATACTCTGACAAAGCGTAGATAAACCTACAAAGACCCTCGCACGCGGTCGACGCTACTTTGATTTTGTCTGGATCAAAGTTAACGTTCGTGAGGTAGTTCTTGCGAATCTTGTCCATCACCCGCTCAGGTATATTATCCTTGTCGAAATTAAGCAGAGAGTCTAAAAATTTCACATCACTCAAAACTTTTAATGAAGCTTTCCAATAATCATCCCCCATTCTTCCGTCAGGCATCGGTACTCTCTCTGGTTTTATATCCTGAAATGAAATATTTTGTCCTTTGCAACCTTTAAGATGCAAACGCTCTCCATAACAAGTTTAACTCCGGCGGGCGGGCTTTTCATTGCTTTGACTACTGCGATGTCAGCCGTTGTTAATGTATTGAGAGCCGCCTGAGCACGATTTAAAATTGGCAAAGCTTGCGCCAAATTAGCGTCGCATTCCGCTTTTATTGCTGAGGCTTCTGCCTCGGCTTCCTGAAGTGGGAAAAAGATAGTTTAAGGAAATTTAAACCTCGGTTTTTTCTCAAATTTATTATAATCTTTGGATCATTTTGTTGTTTCAGAATTAGATAAACTGAACCGGGCTGACATCGGGATACGTACGCTTGCAAGCTCCTCATCAACTCTTATAACTTTTTCAAAATTCGCAACTTCAGCACTCTCTTTTTCAACGTTAGTGACGATACGTTGAACATCTTGCGCCGCTGTAATTAGCATCGGCTGGAGTTGTTTCAGCGTCTCCTGCATCTCCGTTACTTGATGCTGAGTGGAATCTAATCGATCAAGACCGCCCACATATCGTGCCTTTGCCAGCTGCACTTCACTGGAGTAGAAAAATCTCGTTACAATAAGGGCCAATCTTTTCGGTCAATATGTTTATTCATAAAACGAGGAACGCCCTCGTTGCTTTTGCACCGTCAAGTACCTTCGTTTCTCGTTTAGAAGATCCGTGAAGGTGTTTATCATTTCTAGGTACGAAGTGGGTGTCACGTAGTTGTAACGTCCAAGTCGTGTCAAAAATTCGCTGCTCAATTTGTCGGTCGAGGTGTAAAAGAATTGACACATGTCAATAACGGCGTCCCGCTCCTTTTCTTCTAGCTCGATCTTTCCTAGGAATCTTGACGCCACGGCTAATAAAGCGTCTTTCGGCCAGGGCTGTTACGATTGGAGTTAACAAAACATAGAGATGGTTCAAGTAGTTATGAGCTCTTGATAAACGCAACAATAAGAGAAAATAGAGCTTTATTGTTCAAAGTTTTTCACTGCTTTGATGGTTTCAATCTTTTGATGCCCGAATTCGTATAAAATTATGTTTCTTGTTTTATTTTTCATTCAAACGAAATACCTCTAGATTAGCTTCTTTTGAAAAGGTTGTGAAAAGGCAATGAAAGAAGGTCCGTTGCAACGGAATCTTTATTTCATATTAAACTATGATACTGCGAATTTCACGACAGAGCAATCTTGTAGGATCAGATATCTCTGATGTGACTAATATTTTTTCATTGAAACTTGAATTTATTTTTTTTTTCAATTCAAATTTTTTAAATGATAAAAAAATATCATCGACGGGCATATAGTAGTATTTACCTGGAACCAATCGATGGTGCAACAGTTGACAAGTGCTGGAAACTTTCTAATTCTATTACGAAAGCCGTCCCCTATCGGGGACATGGCTAACACAATGTGCAATTGATCGCGAACTATTTGCACAAATAAATTGAACAGGGCGACGGGACTGCCGTCAGTCTGCAGGGATCTTTCGCGCTGGCGATCAAATTGTCTCATTTTTTCACAAATCTCGCTTTTCTCATCGGCGTTGTAAATATTTGGCACCTGCAAAACAAAGGATATAGATTTTTATCAACAAATTATTCGAACAATCTTAGAAGCAATTTATTCTTATTCTAGTTTATTGTTATTCCTCACCTCGCCCGAATTTAACATGTTGCTGATGTCCTCCAAGAAGTTTTCCTCCTTGATTTGTGTATCGGCGAACAAAAAGGTGGAATGCAAATCAGTGGCTGTGGTCTTTTTCAACAAATTTTTGATGTCTTCGTGCCATTCGTGTTTCCCGTAGTTCTTCGTAATTTCAACTACAAACAGATCGTAATCACAGATGTGCGAAGCTAACCTTGTTAGAGACTGTCGTCCTGATCCTCCGATACCAATTAACAGGGCATGATTTCTCGGCTGCTTAATGATCCTTGATATCTTCGACAAATGTTCTATGGCAAACCTATGATATAAAATAGTTAATAATGGTTTGATACTTTTGTTTAAAATAAACAAAATTTATAATTCTCATCAAAGTCACGAACATTTAAAACACTAAATAATTTATTGGTTCGGCTAAATGATGACTGTATTTCTGAGGCCGCAAACTATCAGTTTCTTTATTTGATATTTAGTTTTATTTTATGTTTATGTAGTCTTATTTATATAAGAAGTTTTGAAAGTTAAGGGTTAGATTCAATAGATCCACCTGAATAGAACCAGATTCATTGGTTTCTTCGTCATTGAATTGTACTCGACTAGATACGTTTCGACTATCCCTCGCAATACTTCCAGGTCCGGAACTTCTTGATACAGTCGCATGTCAGCTTTCGGATCAGTAAAGTCACAGAAAACCAATTTCCTCAGCTCAGTTGGTGACACCTGCAATAATTCTATCATTTTAGATCTTCTGGTACTCGAATCAGTCATGCTGATCTCCATGTGCTTCTCAACAGTATCGTGCAACTGGTCGATCAACCAATAGAGGTCATCCTCGTCCACCAACCGGTCACCGAAGACTCTCAAAATTTCGTGTACCCACAACCGTTTCATGTTAACTAGCGTGGACATCGTTTCAGGAACGGACAAAAGTACTCCCTAAAATTGTACAAAACATTCCAAAGTAGATTGACTCGTGAGAAACTTTGTCGTGCGTCACGGTTTAAAAGTAAATGCATATTTTCAGCTTGAATATTAAAGTTTAAAATTGAATCTCTTCTGTTTGCCTGTATAACTCTCGAGAAATCCCGAAGGTTGAACATATAGTGCGACTTGGTCGGGGTTGGCAGTAAATTCTTTAAACTTTGTTTGTACACGTCAAGCGTAGCCAGGACAACTTGGTCGATGCACGGATCAAAGTCTTTGCTAAAACCTCTGTAAAAAAATTGTCCAATTGAAATTGTTATTCGACCAACTTGTAACAATGTCAATACCTAGTGTCCAAGTGCCAGAGAACGATCCTGCTGAAAATCGCGATCATCACGTCATCCTCGAAGTCGGATATTGCTAAGGTGAAAAAGTGTCTTTTAAATCTCGGTGTCACGTCCTTGCCTCCTCCTATTGGCGGACCCATCGCACACATCAGCTGGATCTCAATTAGCTTGACTGCTGTGATATCTTTGTAATCCCACCTAAAACAGGATTTATAATAGACATTGTTTTATTTCTTTTTTTTTTTTATTATTTTCTTTTAGTCTGACTTACCATTGGCAGTGATCCATCAACTGTCTTAGCAACTCGATGGGTGGCTGAGCGCTATAAGTTTCTTTCAGAGGCATCGAAACGTCGTCGACAAAAACCACCCATCGTTTTCCGATGGGCGGTCCAAAAACTCCTTTCCTTCGTCTGTCCAGTTTGCTCATTATGATATCTTGCACTTGGTTAGCTGTCGTTTGAGCCGAAAAGTTGATGAAGAGAGGTTTGTAAACGGAGATGTCGTTCTTCTTTAAAAGAAAGTCTGTTATGTAGACAGACTTGCCAGTGCCTGTCGGACCAACAAACAACACAGGCTTCTGATTTTGCACAAGCAGCTGGAACAGTGCAGTGTATCTCACAGTTTCTATTGTAGGAACTATGATCTGGTTCATTGGGATGTCTCTTGGAATCGAGGGTACGTTCAAAAGTTCGTCCGACCAGAGCTTCCATTTGCCCTTGCCCTGAAATTCACTTTGCTTAGTTTTTTCTGAGATGATAAATATAGCTTGACGAGTCGTCTCTGTACCTCTTTAATAAACCTGTAATCAAACACCAGCTTGTCTTTCGGTATCACGAAGATGTACGGCTTGATGGGCGGTGGCACTGCTTCTGGTAATTGAAATTCCTTCGCAAGAGCTGGCGGAAATTCTTTTTCTAATAGCCCATGAAATAGTTTGCTAAATCGTTCCCTGTACTTTGCCTTCAACGTTCCTCCCGTCGCCCAGATGCAGGAAAAGAAGAACGAGCCCTAAATTGATAAGCCGATTCTTCATCACACGTAAAATTTAATAATCCCGAGTCTCCAGGATTGTTATAATCCGATTAAAAATTCATATAGAAAAGCTCTAACTCGTCGTCTCGTTTTAATTACAACTTGGTCTTACTTCAACTTGCGCCCTTAAATCTAACTCGTTGATTTTTTCTTTCATCTTCTCGTCGTAGTAATCTTGAATGAAACAATCCATCAGGTACGTGATGGATCGCAGCATATTTGTTTCCGGCATGGGACAAAGTTCCTTAGGACGAGAGTTAATGAACATTAAAAAAATGTTGAGTCATCATTTGGCAGTTTTTTTATTTTTTGTCTCGTAAATCTTTACCTCGACATTGCTATGATGCAGTAAACGAAATATCGGCCGACAAAATCGTAAGAATAACGATTCGTAAATGAAATTTCTCAACCAATCTCCGAACAACGGCGGGGTTATATTTATCCAGGATTTCAATACAGTTTCCCATCCCAGCGCCTTCGGCTCCATATAAATCATCCCTGTGTTGTTTCAATCAACATTTTTATTTTCCTCTGACAATTATTTTTAACCGCAGTTTCCTTTTTATTATACAATTTGTTGACGTTGTCTTAAATTTGATTTTATAGAACATTATAAAATTAAAATTAAAAAAGGATGAATTATTTTGGTTTCTAATAAACAGAAAATTAACCGCTGTCAAAATCGATTTGTTGACAAAATCAAAATAAAGTTAGATACAGCTTCTCAGCGACCTCTGTTTGTTCATCTCAACAAACTTTAATTCGCAAGGTTCGATTAAAATTATAGGATCTAAGGTTTAATTAAATACCGCATCTGGAAACGGTTGCGGGCGAGGCTGCTTCCAGGTCCATCGGTTCGAAGATCAAATTAGTCGTGACTGAAAGCTGGATGACTTCGCCGCTCATCAGACAGAGCTTCTTGTTGTCATCGAGAACTGTGTTCATGTTTTCAATCCAGACCGCATCGATCGGGCCGTCAAAAATGAGCCACTTTCTGTTCTCGTTCGTCGAAACCGCGAACAAACGGTAACTCACCGCCAATACGCCGTCTCTCCACTCGTGCGACGCTGGGTCGAATTGTCCATACAATTGGCCCATTGTCATTGATTTTGGGTTGATTATTATGGTCTCCACTTTGTGCTCGTTTATCAAGTTCTAGATTCAGACAAAAATTCATCTCATTTACTAAACAACAATTTTCATCATCTTTTCTTTTCACCGATTTTTTCAACTCTTTCCTTATAGTACAAAATGAATAAAACAACAAATGAATTAATAAAGAATATTAATTACGTAGAAAGCGGGGTTTAAATGCATTGAATAATAACAAAGAAAAGGAAGAAAAAAAGAATGAAAAACAGGGAGAAAGAACAATTGAAGAACCCTCGCATAAAAACTAAGACAAAAGTTTGCAAGTTACTCTTTCTTCGCAAAGCGCCAGTGCCGAAGCCAAAACGGTGTAAGCCGTTGTTTTTCCTCCGAACGGGTAGCCTACGATCATAAATCCGTGCCGCACTATCATCATCTCGTAAATTTGTTGGACTTTTTCCAAGAAGTTTGGTACGCATTGTACGTTCAATTTCGCGCAAGCGTCAAAGATACATTGATTTAGGTCGGTGTAGTCAGACTCGGGCAGTTGGACGCTGGGGAACAGGTCAGACATGATACCCTGAAAGAAGGAACAAATCAAGGCGATTGATTTTTCTCAAACCACCTTACAAGCTAACATCGATCATTGTGACAGTACATGAAACAGGGGGATGTCGGGACTCAGAAACTTGGGCAGGTTGACATCCTTGATACTGCGGAGCAAAAGGATGTCCTCGTTTTCATCAGGGTACTTGAGCTTGAGATTTCCCGCTGCGACGAGCACCGATTTGACGGCGCGCATCCCGTAATCGTAATGGTTCTGTGTGGACAGCTGCTCGGAGCAAAGCTGGTAGGCCATGACGATCTTCACAGAAAGGGGACGGGCGTTGTAGAATCCGTAGGAGTACAGGGTGTTTTCTGCTATCAGGCCATAATCCGGCACCTGGATGGGACGTTGATTTAGCAATTTAAGGCCGGGTTGATCTAAGGGGAGGGGACCCTAACCCCTCCCTAATTTTTTTTAATTGAAAAATAGACAGCTTAAAATTGTAAAAAAGAGGAAGGGTAAAAATCTAAATGAAAAAGAACAAAATTTTGTCCCTCTAAAAATTATTAGATCCGCTAAGGAACGAATTGCAGGCTCACCATCATTGCCACTGAACGAAACAGCGCCTTCAGATTGTCTGGCAGTTCACTTCTGCCGGCGTAACCGGGATTCATGGTGATGAAAACTGCACAGCTTGGATCAAGATTTAATTCGGTTCCCTCGAAGATTAGTGTATCTTGTTTAGCATTGATGGCTCGCTGGATTGTTAGGATTTGTTGGGCTACCACTGATAACACCTCTAGATCAATGCGGTTAAACTCGTCGAAACACGCCCAAGCTCCGGAAGCTGCGAGGCCCTAAACAATTGAAATTGCAGATGAAATGAAATAGTCTTTATAAAATAATCCGTTGTGAGAGATTTGGTTTTTGTATGATATTGATTTGATTATTATTATTATATTTCTTTTTTTTTTTTGACTAAGTAAAATTGTTGTTGTGTTGAAAGGATGACAAAATTGGGACATACTTTGAAAAATTTGCCAAGAGCAATATAGTCCAGACCTTCGGAACAGTTGAAAACGACACACTGCTTGGCTACAGCTTTGGCGAGATCTTTTGTCGTTTCGGTTTTTCCTGTTCCGGCTGGACCTTCTGGGGCGCCGCCTAAATGAAGGCTCAAAGCGCCGAACAGAGTCCGATAACATCTGTCTGTTAGAGGCGTTATCACAAGCCGAGATGAGTTACCGAGGTACTCATAACCGTAGCTCAATGATGAATTGATCATCATCATCACTAAATTGTTGTCCTAAAAATGTTTGTCATTGTTCAATTAGAAAATCAATGCAGTTGTTTAACTTTTAATATTTTGTAGGTAGTGGAAAAACATTCGTGATTGCAAAAGCAGTTTCTTGTGTGTATAAAAAAAGTACGATGAAAAACGTGCTTTCAACTAAGTTATTCCATTATGATTGAATAAACCAACAAAGCCAAGTAACGTGGGGTGTAGTAATGTTTGAAAAAATTCAAATGCAGAGTGCAGTTGATTTACAGATTAAAAAAAAAACTACCACCCGTACAATGAGTGGCTTTTAGAAAGCCAAGGTTTTGTTTTTAACGCGTAAAATGAAATCTGCATTTCCATTCATTCGGAAGATTTTGAATATCTCATGAATGCAAACAATTTTATCTTCTGATATCTCGTATTACTTACAATCCAGTAGTACCGCAAATGAGAAAGCCACTTGAAGTCCTCGCTGCGGCTCACATTTTTTTGGTGCAACTCCACCAGTACATCTCGCGCGTGCACGTCCAACGTTACAAGTGCCTCTGAATTAAAATCCATTTTGATTAATGAGATCGATAGCATGATTGAAATTGTACCAATTTTATAGATATCATTAAATGGAAATTGCATCAGTTACGCAACTAATTGCAAAAGGGATTGTTACAAATGCTTTGAATTCGACTCAGAAACGTGGATTGCGAATGGCCATTATGTTTCGAACAATCGATTAATTAAATCAAGTTACCCAAAGTAGTGCGATTTTGCGCTGTTAGTTTTCCACGAACTAGTTCAACAATTTCGTTCAGTTGTTTGTTACAAGTGTCAATATAATTCATTAAGCTTTGAGGGGCATCAGGGAAGGCAGCTGTAATGTCATTTGTCCAGTAGAGGAGCGATACACAAAGCACCGTTTGTCCAGGCCACTCAAGCACCCATTTTTTTCGCGGTTTTGTTGTGTAGGCGTTCATTGCTCTTATTACCTTGCCGTTTTGAAAAATAAAACAAAGTGCTTTTAACTTTTCACACAAAAACGTAGGAGGATAATGATCATTAGCTTCTTTTTTTCTTCATAGAATGAACTTTCTTGCAGTTCTCAAAGGAAAGTTTAATTATAATTATTAATTTTGCATGATGACTTTATCGAGCTTGAAAAATGTGTATTAATAAATTACTTGTTCTCTAACGCTCTTTTTCATGTCGGTCTCCAACTCAACGAGCCATTTTTCCACTTGACCGCGAGCCGCCGCAGTATCAATTATGTCCTCGAGTATGACTTCTTCCCCCTCTGTTGATTTCATAGTCGTTACTTCCATGCCATCAGTGAAGTTCAATTTTGCAATACCTTCGAAACACTTTTTCAGATGCGGTTGAACTCTAAATAGAAATCCCTCGAGTGAAAGGAAACCGTCTTTTTTTGGTTCATTTCTTTTTCTTTCAAGTATAACAGGGTAATACAATTGAGGCAAAGTTATGTTGGTTTATCGGATACCTGGTCGGGTCTTTGGTCTCGGACAAAATTTCAAGCAATTCGTCATTCGACAGGAAGAAAAATCGTGGAAAGAAAAGTCGCTTTTTCTCCAAGTAATCATTTAATCCTTTTTGTATCAACTCCAACAATGTCACTGATTTCTTCAAACGGTCGAGCATCTTATCGATTACCACCACAGACATTACTCGCGGATCAGTAACCACAGATTCCATAATGTCCCTCCATATCTGTCGCGAAAGTTAGGTAACATTCATCAAATATTCATAACAAGTTTAAACACAAGTTTACAACCCACTCTAAATGGTAATCTTTTTTATTTACAAGTTCAAACGAAAAGTTGATGTTGAGAACAATTGATGAACGGGTTTATTATCATATAAATTCGTCTGAATAATAATATTGTAATAACATAAATGTTGATATTGATTTTCAAAGATTTATCTTAAATTGATGCACTTTAATTTAATACAAGTTACATTGTATTTGATGTTGGTTTTATAGATTTTTTTCAAAAGCAATGAATAAAATATAATGCAGTTATTTATTGTAATCCAATTGTTATACATTTTAATTGAAATGGAAAATTGATTGATTGGAAATTGTGTCTTTTATAAACATTCAAATTACAACAAAGGGACAATTTTGTTTCCTTGGAAATTTTCTAGTAATAATGGATAGTCATTTTACCTTATCCACGGCACTGAATCTTCGGCCTTCTTCAGGCATTTGTTGTTGAATATCGGGCGACGAAAAAATAGGCTCCAAATACATCCACGTAGCCTGCACTTTGAGCCAGTGATCCATGATCTCTTGTAACAGATGCAGCGTCGCCTCCCATTCTCTGTACAAATTGGAAAACAAATCTTTGTACAGCGATATTCAAAATCGTATTTTAACCCCGATGGAATTTCAATTATAGACTTTAATTTGTCCATTGGATTCGATTTCTGGAATGAAAGCTGCTATTATTGAGGAGAATAATGTAATTACAGAGTTTCCTTCTCAAATGGTTTTATGTAGATCGAGTTTTTCATGGTTTGTGCTTTAGTTAGATGATCGTCCAATAGCAATTGAATCTCGTCCACACTTGCAATTACGTAAGTTCCAGTGTCACGATACGAGTTCACAGTGAATTCCATGTCGGTCCAGTCGGCGTGCATTTTCAACAGCGCTTTTTCCAGATTACTTTCCTTTGTCGCGGCTTCTGATATTATCGCGAATTTCGGGATATATTCGTCCAAGCCGAAATCAATGATCTAGATGGATACATTTCTCATTGGAATTTATTAGCCAGAAAAAAAAATTATTATTCAGAATGAAAAAGAAGTTAAGAAAGGAAGTTACAAAATTGTATTCTCGATTAGATTGAATTGAATAAAGTCGGATTGAATTTGATTTTCAATCAAATTAGAAAAGAACGTTTACTTTTGTAAATAACAAATTGAGTTATATTTGAATAAGAAAGAAAC
This sequence comes from Trissolcus japonicus, assembly GCA_030522925.1. Lineage (NCBI taxonomy): Eukaryota > Metazoa > Arthropoda > Insecta > Hymenoptera > Scelionidae > Trissolcus > Trissolcus japonicus. The sequence goes on from JAPYZS010000773.1 coordinate 52,616, forward strand.
TAAGTTTAGAATGTCTGTTTGAAAAAGTGTAAAACTTTTTTGAGACTTTTGTATCAAATATATACTTTTGCTAACGACATCTCTTCGTCAACTTTAATTGGGAATCCAACAAGTTCCGACACTTGTTCCCAGTGACGACTTTTCATCCCGGGGTTGCCCAGGGTGGCGATAAGAGGCATGTGCTCACGAAACTCTTCAATGCTGGTTCGCACAGATTCAGCTAATTTCCTGATTGCCGGCTCTTGGAAAGATTTTTCCAATTTGTAAATAACTCGATACAACATGCCCGTCTCGGTTTCAATATCATCTGGGTCGTGCGAGCCCACCATCGAGTTCATCCAATTTTCATGACTCGAGATGAAATTGCACGCTGCGTCGTAAAAGTTCTTGTACGGACCCAACTTATCAGCAATCTACATTTAAAAAAAGCAAACCAAATAAATGGTCCAACAATTCAAATAAAAAAAACTGATACAAGTTTCAAGGTCAAAGATATAGATCTCAAGGTCAAAAGTTAGCGTAGAAACCTTTTTTCTAAGGGGATATTGGGACAGTTCCCACCCAAACATCTCCTCTTCTTCGTTGAACTTATCGATCCTGTTCATGGCGTTTACCAAACGATTATCAAGGCTCGTAGCTTTCTTCTTGTAACGAAAAATTTCGTCGACGTTGCCCCAATATTGCATCTCGTTGCACTGTTTTTCGTACAAGTTCAGATCTTGTTTGAACTGTTCGATCTTGACCTGAAGTGCTTCCTGGTACTCGCCGGTCTTTCCCTCGATTATTTTTTTGTGCTCCTCGAAAATCGACGGCATGCGATGATACCTGGGCCAAAAAATGTTTATCCAATTATTCAAACCCTTGTCTCTCTTTGTTATATTTGAATGTTGTAATGAAATTTCGACTGACCATTGAAAGGCGGAATTGTTAGTTTTAATTTCAACAGACGAAGGCAGCGTATAATCGGATAAAAATAAAACGTATCTTAGCACTTCGCGCAGTCTGTCCTCTAAATTGAACATTAATTCGGTTTCCGCCTTGTGCATGAACGCACGAAGCTCCATTAACTCCGTTGTGTTTGGAGGGATGCTCAAAGCCCGCTCGGCTATTTCTTGATACTCCTTGCTTATTCTGAAATAAAACGGGAATAATAATAATTGCACCAACTTGGGCTCAGTTTGAATTCTTCCGCGGAGACAAACTTTTTTAATTGGTTTTATTGCAGCGCTGAGAAATTTATCGAGAATTTTTCGTTTGTTTATTTTCATCGCCAACTTTTAATGAGAAAATGTCAGGTCGAAATAAAGCGTAAAATTTAATTAACTTATTCAAGGTCACTCGTTGAAATGTCTTTTTTCATTAGATGCAAATTACGAATGATTGAATATATGCCAAAGGGACGAGGGTTGGTTGCTTTTGCATTTAATTGGACCAATTGGTCGAAATGAATCGTATCAGATTTTACGCTTTGACTTTTTGCTGGTAATCAATAACCATCCTCTTCAGAAGCTCTCGTTTCAGACGGTTCGCCATGTGGATCATATGCTCCGACAGATTTTTCCTACGCATCTCGAATAGTCCGACGAATACGGTGAGCTCGAAGTCGATACTCTGAGCTAACTCGTGATACTTTTTGATTAGTTCGCTGTACTCATCGAACGAGTGCGGAGGCTCTGCTTTCAGGAAAGCTTCGACAGCCTTTTTTTCGTCTTCGTTTATGAGTGACATGTATTTATCGAACTCCCGATTTTGCAACTCCGGGCCGAGCTTGTTCTCTTCAACCAACCGAAGAATCGAGTCCGAATGGCGTTCGATTAATTCGTCAAGTATAACTGGCTGGAATGACAAAATTCCTTTTGTAAAATTCACCATCTAATAGTCAACAATATTTTCCAACCTTCGAGGAACTAACCGAAGTTAGGGTTCCAAATTCTTGTCTTAGGGATTGATTTTCAATTTATTTTAAGTGAATGAATTAAAAAGTAAAAAAAAAAAGATACCTTCAAATAACTTGTCGAATGATCTTGATAAAATTTCGTTTCTATTCTGGGAAACGAAGCGATGGCTTCAGGGAAGGAGTTTAGCAGTAAAAGTAGAGTATCTGCAAACAGTTCGAACGACGGATCGAAGTTGACGCGACTTCTATTTATCATAGCATTTAGGATGAATCCACTGTTGTTATTCTGTTGACATATCGTTGTTTAAGCAAATACATCCCCGAACGATTCACTTTGATTTCACATATATTTACACGCGGCTTTTCTAATTTTGTATGAGCAGTCTATTTATTTTTGCGCTTACACTTATGTCCTTAAGCAGTCTCATGTAATCGGCAATGGATTTCAAACAAAGTCTTTGCAGTTGGTTTTCCATCACTGTCGCTAAGCAGTTCCAAAATTTTTTATCCAGGTTCAGCTTGTCGCCCTTCTCTGGCAGCAAATTTTTCTTATCTGCCTGAATTGAAGGTCCAGTTTTCAATCGTTCAATTGATTAAAAACGTAACAATGAACTAAATAAAATGAACAGTAAAAACAAAAGTACCTTTAGACAAACATTGTAAACTTTAGGCAACCAGTTTTTGAAAAGAAACAATTTTGTTTTCTCAGTCATCTCCAATATTGTGTTACTAAATTCAAAACTGTCATATGAAAGTTGAGGCTGGAGCGTGTCCATGTTTGCCAATTTGACATCACTGAAACAAACATATTTACAAATCGAGCAATCATTTTAGTTGATTAAAATTTATTGAACTTACTCAAACTCACGAAACCAAATGCTGAGGACTTTACGTAAACATGGATGGTACAAAATGAGCTTTTTTGATAATTTTTGTTTTGTTTTTGTGTAATTGGCACTGTGAGCTGATGGAAAAGATTG